>JALPBZ010000053.1:0-106404 GCA_026538355.1 Cryptococcus sp. GC_Crypt_5
CACCCTCTTGCGCGTTTGTACCCGCTCTTGCGCAGTCACAGAGTTGCACTTTACCCTTTTTCACCACCACGATCGGGAAAATTGTCAAAGTATAGCAGGGCGTTTGAGCGCTGAATCCGAGTACTCGTTGCCATTTTTACCCTTTTGGAGCAAGACACCGTTATTGTGGAGCTTGTTTCGGCCGCAACCACCGCACAGAGTTTAGCTCACTATTACTATTGCAGGCGCAAGTCAGTAGTACTACCGATCGCTTAACATGGCTTGGCAGTTGTCCCGTCCCACGCGCAGCGTAAGTTACATTAGGACAGATCCTTGCAGATCCTTGGTTGCGGTGAGGAGAGGAGGGTGAATTCAGATTTCATTCCGGTTCCGAAGCACAAGCACAAACACAAGCGTGGATCGGCTACCACGACTCATTGCAGCGAGCATGGGCTGCAATTAGCAAAACAACGGTACCAACGCCTCTCGGACCTCTTCGGAAGTCTTGGAAGACAGCTAAGCGAGCCCATGTTTGTCTTGTTGTTTGTCTCCTGCCATCACGGACGCAAATCACGCGCTCTGTGTCGGCCGTCGACGAGATGCGCAGCGAGACGAGTGATCTTCGTTTTCGTGTTCGCATGGCTGTACCGAAATTGTGCCAACTCTGGAAGCGTGGTCGCGGTGGCTGACGATGATCCCGTGCGATGATCATCTCCCATCACTCCACTCAGTAGTCTTGGCGAGCGCTGACAGTAGTCGTCCAGCCTTTCGACGTGGCTGCTCTACGACTACTACCACTACCACCGGGTGTAGCTTGGAGACCATTACTGCGCAGTATACTGAAGTCCCACCGCTGATCCCCGTTCATGGCAGCGTGGCAGCATTTTACTAGCTCACACATCTATGATCGTCGAGCACGCCCGTTGATTGAAACCTCTGGGCGTCGTCAAGCTGAGGACTGCCAACGAAATGATGATGGCTCTTGACGTCACATAGCTCACTACTGCGATATCGATGTCGCTCCACACGCATCTGAGACCTAGATATCATAGCTCCTTCATCTCACTAAATACTCCAGTCTAGTGGGATATGACGATCATGTTGATTCACCGTCCAAATGTCAGACAGTTCAGCAAAAGAAGTTTTTTTATCAGATAAAATCGGCCGAAAGGAGATCACTCAACGGGCCCTTTGATTCCCTTTAATGAATAGGGAAGCACCGGAATCCTGCATGCGGTACATGCCTACATGCCTACAGCCAAGGCCTTGTCTTCAGGACGGATGTGTGCCTGCCACCCTTGCTGTCCCCTATCGGCCCCTACAGCTCAGCGGGTCTGCCTAAGTGGGAGCCTCACATAGGGTTGATGCAATGGACGTTGGAAGGTGGGACAGTTCAGTGCTCACGTGATTCGCACGCGAGCGAGATAGTTTGGTAAATAATTCAACGCTCACTCTATTGCTTGCTCTCTGTGGTACACTTCCACTCGAGACGTCAATGTCATTGAAGATCCACAGAAGGATACAGCTAGAGTCCTGACTACTGATCTACTCTCTCACGTAATACAACACACGATACACAATGGTCCGCTTCAAGAACCGCTATCTCCTAGTCGAGTTCCTCACTCCAACGTCATTCGAGCCAACGCCGTCTCCATCTCGACCCACTTCTCAGTCCACTTCTCGGGACGAAGCATCTTACAACAACGCCAACGACATCAACAATGTCAATGACCAGGACGATCTGTTAGACGAGGATGACGACGGCGAAGACGATGAGTTCCAGCTCGAGTCGATTCCGAAGGTGCCGTTTCTCATACCCACCTCCCTGCCGGATCTCAAATCAGGCGAAGCAGGCGGGGCCGGGGTGATCTTCAAGGCTATTCGCACGGTGGCGCAGGATGTGTTCGGGGATGAAGGCTGGGCGCGACTCGCAAGCAGCTTCAAGGGTGGGTCGTCTCCTACCTCACCAACTTCCAATATATGCTCAAAGACTAATCTTTTTCCTAATTTCGTGTATGATGGCAGTCCCATACCACTCGCCCTTGACCACACTGACGATCCTGCGAATCGCGCGCCAACACTACCGCCTCCTCTGGTCCGCCCTCACCTTCCTCACCAACCTAGGAAGCGTGCAGGTAGTCCCCCGCGTTCTGGCCGTTTCGGGCACGATCAAAAAACTGCAGAATGCGGGGATCAGTCATCATCGTCGTGTCCTGGGCGAGGTCTTGGCTGCTGGCGTGGGCGCAGGCGTCGCCGTCCCCGACAGCGTGTACCACGGGAGGATCGGGTCGCTTGGGAAAGAGGCGGAGAGGGAGCGGGATCAGATGGCGCGTGTTCACGATTGACCGCTTGATCCTTCGGTCGATCGAAACGGACTTACGGATGTCGGGACTTGAGATTTTGGGATGATCAAGGACCCGCCGAGCCGAGTTATCTGTGCTGGCTATCCTCACGGTACTCAAGCGGACGCATGTGACTCCCTGGCATGACAACGAACTCGCACTATTCAAACATTGCTTCCTACCGCGGTGGACAGATACACGTGGCGACCCCACCGGCGGTGCCCGCGCTGCTATAGATCAACGATCGCTCGGCCGTGTTTCGAGGACTTGGTCGCCAGACGGTCCTGCCTACCGGCAGCTACACGCAGCACACAGCCCAACAGCACATCGAGCGATCAAGTGAACGACCGCTCGCCGAGTATCTGGGTATACGTACATCATGGCTAAGTCACAGACCATTGTAAACTCTGCATTAATCCCCAAAATGTGTATATGTATCAATGGTATATACCGTCACTGCATTAGACTCTTGACTTGACACCTCATCGAACCGACCCTGATAATCTGACACTCTGACACTCTTGTCGCCAATCTTCTTAACATTCGCTCCCACCGTGTCCACCGTAAAGCAAAATCGAAAATGACCCTGGGTGAGACCCGTCCCACGCTCATGCTTCTTTCTGCGCGAGATCTTCCAGCCTCTGCTCGAGTCCTTTACCGAGTCCTTCCCTCCCCCACTCGCCATTGCCAAGCCCCAAACCTCCGAGTCGTCCACTACTTCCAGAATCCCAACTATTCTTGCTCTCCAACGTCCTGTTCGTTCCGCTCGCGGGCCCTTGTCCAACACTACCGGATGGAGAGATGACGGGCGAAAGCGAGCCGATACCCGGTGAGACTGTACCTGGTAAATGGTCCGGTAGGGAGTTGCCAGAAGTGATCTCTCCCAAAGACGTCACTGTCGTAGGGACAGATAGGAGAAGGTCGTTGTATGACAGATACGATATGCGGCGCTTCTCTTTGCTGGGCGTAAGATGGGATGGGATACCGCTGGGAGGCGTGGGCGTTTGTAAGGGGGAAGGCGCAGTAGCGAGCTGAAGAAGCGATGATGAACAGTCAGCAATCACGCAACGAGCTCACTCAATGGTACACGTACCTCTTCATCGGGAGACGGCACGTCGCCCTCGGTCTTCGAAGCAGGCGGGACAGAAGCACCGAATCCCCATCCACCGGGCAACTGAGGACCCGAGCTAACGCGCTGAGGCAAGGCCGGGCGAGGGACACTGCCAAGACCTGTGAGTCGTAAAGTAGCATCAGGACTGCTGGATAGAGTGTTTCCTCCTGGGGGAGATGACGATGGTGGGGACAATTGGTGAATCTGCTGCTGCGCTGACAGCTGGCCCATGATGGGTGGAGACTGCGCCGGTGACGCCGATGCTCTCGAGGCGATACTGATGGGACTTGGGCTTCTCGAACTGCCCAAAACAGCCGCAGGACCGATACTGAGTTTCCTCCCTGCCGTACTTGAAAAGCTCGCAGAGCTCGTCCGAGCCATACCAGTAGCACCAATCGGTGCTGGCGCTTCTATCTCCAAACCCTCGATACCTCTGCTAGTGCCGTCACCCGTCAAAGCTTCAACGGCATCGTCCAAAACGGCTGGGACTGTGTGATCGAGAGCTGAGCCGTGAGACAGATGCGAGAGACGGCTAGCCTTGTGATTGAGAGTCTGGTTCATTTGAGCCGGGGTCGGGTTGAGTGACAGTGACGCGACTGGTGGCAACTCGATGTCACGCTCGAAGATTGCTGAGCCGGAGGAGTGGATCGACGAGGGGGACGACGGGCGCGACAGATGGAGTCCGTGCCCTAACGAGTGGATCGGTACTGATCCGGAAGAACCAGCACCGCCGATAGGACTAACAGCTGAACGCGGAGTAGGATAGTGCAGAGGCGGAGACGAGGAAGCCTCCAGCGAATTCGAGTGGCTCAGCTGGCCCGTGGGTCGCGTGGGCGATCCTTCGCGAGAACGTAAGGGCGATCGAGAGCGCTGAGGGGTACGCGTGCCAGACCTGCGGCTAGCTGGCATTTGTGGTGGTTCTCGAGGATCAGCGCCAGGTGGAGGTGGGGGGAGGTCCATCGGGGCTGTGAAATGACTGTCAGCTCATGGTCCATACGCGTTATGAACGAGCTATGACTGACCTAATTGAGCGCCTGGAAGAGTGTGAGGCATGATGGAAAGGAGGTTTGAAGATAGGTGTTGATTGGCGAATGACGTCGAGGGTATTTGTCTAATTGCTGGCACTTGGTCCGTATGTTGAGTGGAGACCAAACGTTGTATGTCAAACGCTATTTGCAATCGGTGTATATGTAGCTGATATGAAGCTGGGCAGATGTATGCGCTTTCCTCGTAGACACAATGTTGCGAAGGGCCGATGATGCGCGAGCAGGGTATAGAGTACTGATGCGCAACACAGCTTTGCCAAGCCAAAACGCGTTCGCAGTCTTCGCTTCTGCTGTGATCGACTGGCTTGCTTGTGGGCAGGCAGGTAGCTCGAGTAGCAGGTCGTGAGAGAATTACCTAGAGATGTCTGCTCGTTGGTAGCGGCGAAGAGTTGATGATCGTGGTAGACGACCTTGAGTGGACGAGTGCTATCAAACCTTGTACCTACAGCGCTGTCCTCAAGTTGATGATCACCGGATGGGGGTTTTGCCGCAATCGACCTTCTTACGTAACTCCTCAATCCAGAGGGAGTATAGGTGGGCAACCGATATAAGAAAGTATGTGCTGTATTATGATGGTCGGTAAAAGTTGGTGATTTCGAGCGAACAAGCACTTGTCAAGCACTACATACCACTTATTGCCAGACTACGACGTTCAGACGCTCTCGACTGTCCAAAGATCTCTTTTCGCAAGACTCAGGATGACATACCTACCGAACCATATCCTCAAGGGGGTAGTGACCAAGACAGGCGCGATGAGCAAGACGGCTACCGTGACGGTAAGTGCAGGTCGTTCACCTATCTCACCTATCGAGCTGTCGACGAGCTCTTTTGAGCCTACAAATAGAAAGAGCTGATAGCTGATGGATGATGGATAATGGATGATGGCTGATCTGCGTGTTTGATCGCAGGTCGAGCGGATATTTGAGCATCCTAAAATACTGAAGGAGATCAAGAGACATAAGAAGTATTTGGTGCATGACGAGCATGAGCGTGAGTCTGACTTTTATCTTGATTGCTATCGCAGTTGCAATTGTGGGCACGATTGTGCTTGTTTGTCCGTACGATGAATCGCGCTGATCATTTTCTACTCTGTGTCCACTTGGTCACTGGTCTCGATCGCAGTCGCTCGACTAGACGATAAAGTGACGATCATCCACGGCGCGCGAACATCACGCACGAAAGCATTCAGATTACACAGTATCCAGCACCGCGACTCGCGGAAATTCCCAGACGACCCTATCCCATCAGCCATACCCGAACCAAGCCTGAAGCCTAGAAAGGAGAAACAGCGAGTGGAGAAGTACGGAACGACATTGGGTGCGGATGCGGACGCATCAAGAGAGAGCAGCGCACAAGCTAGTGGCAGCGGACAGAGTGGACAGGGCGGACAGGGCGTGGTGGGCGGGGTGATGGACGCGCTGAGACAGCTGAAAGAGGCTTCACCGTTGAGTAGATGATCCGGAGTGCCGTTCGTGTGCACAAGGCTATGCACCGTGCTTTCAAAACGGATATCATAGTGCATCGCTCGAAGCCTCCTAACACACTCTCTCTTCTGCCTGGAGCACGCTCGTAACCAGACCTGGCCTGACCAGCTCATCTCCCTCGCAATAAGTGATACCGCCGCACGATACTCAGCGACGGCAGATACGCTAGCATACCTCACCAATCTAGCGTGGGTATAAAGCTCAATAGTGACCTGCTTAGGCGTTCGACGAGTCTGCCGAGGGGCTAGCTCGGTCCGCCTTGTCCTTGCCATCGCTATTCCATGAGCGTGTGAAATGGTCAGCAGAACAAACGAATATGGCAGCATTGCATACCATCAAGAAAGCGCGAGGGGCTCCAGTGGCGATCCAAAGATGAGCTTACCTGGACGGAGCAGGGTCAGCCCTCCTGACAACCTTGTTCCCGAGCTTGAGCCAACTACCACTTTCGTGGACGACGTAAGGCTGTGCGGGCTCCGACGAAGCGGGCACGGTAGACTGCCCTGCTGCAGTCGAATCTGGGGCTGTGAGAGATAACCACTTGCTTTCTTGGCCGCTGGCTGAGTCAGAGACCTGACTACTGATTTCGTTGTGCTGTGTCGACATGTTGGACTGTATGTGTTGCGGCGATAGAGTGTTGATGATTGATGATTGGTGAGCACGATGATAACGGATTGAATGATTGTGGGTGGGATGATAAGGCAGGATGGAGATAAGTTCACAGAGGCTATAAGAGTGCGTCTCGAGCCTGCTGTTGAGTGCCCTGCCACGAGCATACAATGCGAAGTGTATACGCAGCCGCCACGATCGACTCGACTGGCGCCGCACCTTTGTCCGAAGCTGCAAAACTGGAGAGCGCTGTGAATCTTTCCTTTACGCTGGTGACCATCCTGCTCCTTCCGCCGCAACGGTGAGCCGAACAGGAAGATCCGTGCCCCGTTTACGCCGCCTGTTCATTAGCGCTTCGCGAGTCGGGCTCGCTTCTCTGCACAAGTGTACAAAGGGCTGAAGCGACTAGTCTTTTCATGATTACCCTCCCTTACTGTAGTGCTTCACTATAATTTCAGACGTCAAAGGACATAAAGCACCGCGCTCATTTGTAGCGAAGCGAGCCGAGTAAGCTGAGTGGGGGTTTCCATTATGCAGTATACGCAGTACGAAGAGTTCTTATGGATATTTCTCGTTGTCTACTGGAATTTGGCACTACCGAGGAAATCAAGCTTGCTTGAATAGCTCCTCTACAGTTCTCCTGACGTTGGCTCGACCGGGTTTGAGCTGGTTCTTGCAGTGCGCCTCCGACATCCCGGTCTGCACAAAGAGCACAGGCAAGGAGAATATCAGTAAGCCTTTCGATGTAGTATATCACCAAAGAGAGCTTGGCGTTGCAAGTCCTGATGCTGGAATGAGGGAAGAAAGGAGGAGAATGAGATCTCACCTCAGCAGCCAACGACCCCCAATCCATGTTCTTGTACCCGGTCTCGACGACTCTCAGCGCAAGTAGGCGTTTCTTCTCATTTGTCCAGGCCGACCGCGGCGAGTGGGTGTCGGTAGGTGACGAAGTAGGGTTGGACGTCTTAGCCTTTTTGACATTCTTGGGTGTTTTGGGCGTCGTCGGAGCAGAAGGCGGAGTAGGAGTAGAGGAGGCAGGGGTGGAAGTGGGAGATGCGGAATAGGAGCGCTTCAAGGCGGTGGTTGCGTCTGGCATGGCGTGTTAGATTGGAGGATATGTGTGGAGGAGCAACTTATATCCTTGCTGGACTTGGGAAGTGTTATGGATTTGACGAGTGAGAGAGAAGAGGGGGAAGGAAGAGAAAGAACAGAGCCACTTCTCACGTCAGCGAGTATGATTGAGGCTGAGCAAGCCGCAGTGATGGACGTCCCTTGATAAGAGTGATCTCAAGTGCTTGACAACAACTCCGGCCATCATGGCCGACCTTGACGACGGTCACACCCTTGCCACCTTGCCACTTCTCGCCGCGCCCTGTGCCTCACTTACGACGTCAGTCCACCGTAGGCTACTTGCTCGACGCTGTAGGAAGGGAAAAGTGATGCTAGCGTGTTCCAATTGATCTCTGCGCCCTCTGTCACCTCCTGTCCGTCTTGCTGACACGTACTGGGGTATGAAGCAGCCCGTTGTTAAGTTCACTCTTTACCTCACTTCAATTCACCACTCCACCTCACCTTGAAATCACCAGCATCAAGTAGTCCTCACCAGACCTCTCTTCTCAAACCACCTTGACAACTCTTACGATGGCCAAAGGAACCAACTCGGGCAACACCAACGCCTCGCGAGGCGCTACCGCCAATCTCTCGTCAGCGAGCAACAAAGGCAGCGCCAACGCCAACACTAACGCCAGATCGTCGTTCCCCACTCCTCCTCATGCGGCGGGATACGGGCAGTGGACCGCGGCCAATACGCGGACTGCGAATGAGATGGTCTCTGCGGCCGGGTACAAGGATGCCAATTACTGGGCTATGAATCAGAAGGTGTGTGCCGCGCTTCTCTTTGTTTGTGTTGGTAGTGAGGAGCAGGGCGTTCGAAGGTCATCTAGTTGCATGATCGGAGTCGCTGACGAGATGTCTTTTCGTTCCTTGCCATTGCTCAGACTGGGATCTCCACCAAAGACCTGAGGGACAACTACAAGCCTTCCTCCAACGGCAGCGACAAGACTCACGGCAAGTGAGCACAAGTGTGAGCTCGGTGGCAGGTCAAGTCTTCGACCGAAATCAGCTTGGACCAACGGAGAATGGGGAAGATAGTTCGGTCAGTGAGGTGCGAGGAACGAGGTATATAGTATCACTTAGTCGACAGCAGATCAGTTATGCATACATCAGTAGTAAACCTGCAGGTCTCGCAGACTTCGCATCGGCTGCGAGATCGTAAATATGAGATACATCGTCATGAGCAGCGTGAGCGTAAACAGACCATCGAAACCATCCAAAACGTCCTAAGGAGTCCCATCCCAATCCTCAAACTCGCAATTCCCAAATACTTGTCGGCAATGCTGTCCCTCGGCTCTAGAAGAACTTTGTGAACAATCCATCTCTTCTTGAATTCGTCGTTGGTCCGCTGGCGTCCTTCTGGAGGTTGACCAACGACTGCAATGACCGCATGACCTAGAGAGCGGGGTCAGCTTGCGATATATAGATAAGATCCAAAGTATAGGACATGCAAGCAGGATAGCGTGACGTTGTTGTCGCTAGATGCAAACTTACTTGTTCCAACTTGTCTTTCCTCTCTTGCAGATCAAGATGTTGTCTGATCTTGGGGTTCTCCCTAGCGAACTTTGCTATCTCGTGTCTCTGCGACACAGGACTACATCAGCATACGACTCCTACAGGGATCTGATAGGGATACTTACATCCAAGTCATATAGTATTCTCGAGTCGATCTCCCTTGGGAATTGATAGAAGAATTGCTCCAGCAATTCAATATTGATGAACATCGTGCTAGTATAAGCCAGCTTGTCCGCCACGACCGAAAGGAAAGCTTCGGGGCAGAAGGCAGCTTGGTCAGGGCCTGATCGGCATCGGCGGGATTTTAGGGCTTGTTGTCGCAGTTTGAGGAGGGTAAGGCGGTTAGACAGGAGTAAAGCGTGTCGACCTGTTGGATGGAAATAGGAGATGTATCCAGATCAGCTTATGCCCGCGAGATCGGTTGGGGCACGCAGTTGTGAGAACTCGACTCACCATCGATGATTTGCGCTGGGGAATACTTGTACGCGTCCAATACCGGCGCGTCCGCATCGACCTCCGCCTCTTCCTGGTCCGTTTGCACGGCCAAACTACTCATTCGTCTCCGCCGTCTGTCCTCTTCCCACTTCTCCAAATCCCCAACATGTCTGATCAAGCCGCCGAGCTTCCTGCCTCCCCCAACTCTACCCCTGATCTCCGCGAGTTTGAGATCACACCTCTTGATCTCGTCTCCAAACTTCTCCTCTGCGCGATCTCGACCTACAGTCCATTCCCGATCATCCACCTCGACTTCGTATTTGTATGGCTTGATACAGTTCTCCACTTGGTCCGCGGTCAAGCCCATTCTCTCCCGTAATATTGCGTGAGAGAAATCGACGATTCGTTCTGAGACCGAGGGGTGGAAAGTGAACGGTTCGCCAGTCGCTATCGAGTCGATAAGCTGCCTGAGACCGTCGGCAACTAGTGTAGTCGAATCTCGTCCAACACCCGACTTGGTCAAGAGCGAGCTGGCCGTCTCCAACTTGTATTTCCAGTAAGGATCGAGTTCGTCCGGAGACATCTTCCTCTCTTCGCCCAATTTGGATAGCTCTGCTGTCCGAGGGTCGGTCCAGTACAACTGTTCGAGGATGTTCATCAATTTCTCATCCAGCATCCCCTTCAGCTTTGTCCGTACTGCCGGCTTAGTGAATTGCGCAGTGTACTCCTTGAAGCGGGCCTTGAGGGCATCGATCGTTTCGGCCATATATGATTCCGAGGTGATCCGTCTGTCATTGTACTGCACTTTGAATTGATAACTCGCCTCTTCCAGCTCGAGTTGCACAGCGTTGGTGATGCCGTGCAAGCTGGCAGACATGCTTGTTTCTAAGACTGCCATCAATCGCTGACGGAGAGTGTCCGTTCCGACCATGACTTTTTGGTCGCGACCGAACCACCGCGCATTCTCTCCACCAAAGAACTCTTCCTCCCGCTTGAGTACTGCACCGGTGACATTCGGCTTCTCCCTATCCCCGCGAATCGACTTGAAGACGCCAGTGGTTGGTGGTGCCTTGCAAACTACTCCCACATATCCAAGGTGCAACGGATATCGCTCTCCTCGAAGAATTTGAGCACCATGATCCGCTTTGACCAGATCCATCTTGGTGACTACACCGATCGTTCTGGTACCGAGAGGGTCCACGCGTCTGCTCGACCTTAGTGCCGGTGAGTTGGCGAGGTCGACATCGGCAGCGCAGACTGCTAGGATGATGTTCGGCTCCCGAATGTACTTGTCACATAGTGTTGCGATCTTGTCTTTCAGCTCTTCGGGCTGGTCCAGTGAGCTCAGCTGGATGTATCCGGGTAAGTCGATCAAGGTTAGGTCGGGAACATGAGGCGAGTGTATTTGCAGGTGGATGGGATCATCAGAAACAGCCAGTTCAGGTGGGACTGAGAGGTTGAGGTCTGTGAGGGTTTTCTGTATGGTAGCGAAAGATGTGATCTTGCCTAAACCGGGCATCGAAGGGAAGACGCCGTACTCGGCTGGCGTTGAAGAAGAAGACGCGGCGTTGGCGGGAGTGTGTATGAGGGTGAGCTCGATAGGTCGGCGAGTGACCATGTTGTCGCCTCTGTGGCTGCTTATCAGCGGCTGATTTCTGGGTAGGGTACTTGAAGGACTTACTTTGGCAGGAATTCGTGGCCCACAATTGCCTCTAGCACACTACTTTTCCCGGAGCTCTGGCTGCCGATGACAACGATCGAAGGCAGTTTGAGCGCATCGCTCTGATCCACACTGAGAAGGACCGATCGGATCTCGATCAGTTTCCTCGTCAATTGCAAAAGCTGGTGTTCTTGGCCACCGCTACCGCTGAAGGGATCCGCGATCTTCTCCTCTATATTCGCCGCTGCTGCTGCGCCCACGAGACCCAACAAGGCATCTTCTCCACTGGGCCCATTACTAGGCTGCCCAGGCCCTTCTCCAGGCTTCCACTTCTCTTCTCTTCCTGCATCTGACCTGTCCGCTCCAGGTCTACCGCCATCGCCACTCCCGCTTCCACTAGCAGGCGATGTTTGGCCAAAGCCCAGTTGATCCCGCACGGCCGACAGCCAGTCCATCGTCCCTTGTCTGAATGTCTCAGCCGAATTCTGTACCCCATTGGCAGTATCGTTGAGCCTGTCAGACAGCGAGCCGCCAAGATGAGATGCTGTATCTGCAGCAGACGAGAACCCGTCGGATGCCGAAGCGTAGGCCGAGGACAGCTTGTCGGAAACGCTAGACAGTATGTCGTTGGTAGCGTTCCTCACACCTGCATGTGACTTGTAAGCATGCCTTCAAGAACTGGGAAACAACCCTTGACTGACCTTCCAGTTTGTAATTTGCGTAACCCACTCCGCCTGCACCGATGGCAGCACCATAAAGCGGGACTCTAAAGGCGCGCGCCATCATCCTCGGTATAGTGCTGAATGATATCGCTCGCACGTGCACATATCGAGTCGGAGGGACGATGCGTGCTCGAGGAGCTAGTGTGGGGCGGACTTGCGCCAGGTGATACCCCGCTCGCATATTTTGCGGGATACGGCGAAGCATGGCGTAGATGTACTCGCAATATCAGATATTTACAGAAATGTGGTCACGATCGACGTATGAAGGTGAGCAGGCCACCAAGGGCTAGGCGGGATATAGTCGCTGTAGTCTTGTCGATGCTCGTCGTCTGATGTATGTATAGATATTATATGCTCTTAAGACATTGTATCAGGTAGAGCATGTTGTGAACGAGCCAGAACAGTGAGAGCGATGACGGAGTGGCAACGGCAGCCAACATCAACGACGGAATCAAATTTATGATATCGTGCCTGTCAACATTGAGATGCAGTTGAAAATATTGGTGGTACTGGCAGGTCATACTCATCGTTATCCTCCGACAGATCAGTCCAGCCTTGCTCCAAGAGACAGGAGAGCGAGCGCCGAGCATCACGCACAATGTCCCGCCTCGCTTCCCTGACCCCCTCCAAGGTCCGCGCGCGAGCTTCCCCCTCGCCTTCTCCGGGACCAGCTATGCAGTCCCCCCAAGCTCAACGCCCGAGCGAAACGACCCATCATCGTATGCTCAAGTTGGTCTTGGGCGAGGTCCGGAACGTCTTCAAGAACTGGGACGAGTACGTTATCATCGACGGATTTAAAGCTGCCAAGGGGTGCATCGACGAAGCTACCGAGATGGAGTGAGTGCTCATGCAATGCAATGGTCAAAATGATGTCACGGGCAGTACTGATCTGGTATTGCAGCAATCTACTGCTAACGCAGGACAAGCCAGAACGACCTCACGTCGGTCCTCACCTCAATGCCCTGTACACACATCGCGCAGCGCTGCAGACTGTCCTCGCGAAGCTGGTGAGCATCATAGTAATAACCGTATTCTTGCGAGATCCATGCTAAGCGCACAAATAGGACAACTCCCTGTTCAAGCTGTCCGCTCTGATCGACCAAGCGGACAAGATCTTGTTCGCGGCATGTCAGCGCGAGTCGGTCGACTTTGTCTTCGGCGAGCCGCTGTGGCTTTCTTGGACGTTGGAGCAGTTCGGTGAGCCGCCCCCTCTAGTCTGTCCGAAATTACATGACTGAAGTCTGATGTCGTAGTCAATTCGCTCTCGCCGCTCCTTACTCTCCATGCGGTCCAGCTAGACTCATTCACATCACTCGCCACCATCATCATGTCCACCAACACGAATTTCGACGATGCCAAGCTCGCGCTCGAAGCGTGGCGTGACCTAGCGACTGGCGGGGAAAGGTGGGATGCCACGCGCGAGTGGGAAGAGCTGGTCGAGCTTGAGCTCGCTGCCGGTTTACCCGAGGACGAAGTCGAAGACGAGGACGTCAAAGGACGGCGGAAGAAAAGATGATTGTCGCTCTGGAGTTTTACCGGGGCCCTCGAGGACAGAACGGTGGCATGCGAGCACAATGCGGCAGTGATTGTGTGTGCAAACATAATCTTGGCACACTCACACTCATCCCCATTCACCCATTCACCCATTCACCCATTCACCGCAACCATATCCAACTCGCTTCTCCATCCGCTCTTGCATTTGTGAGTACACAGCCGCCACCGACTTCTATGACATGAGCGGTTTTCGCAACTGTCTACGTTCATCAACCGCAATAACCTCACACAGCATGGGCTGCATGCCATCTCATCAGGACGTAAGGGACCTGGTCGACCTACCGTACCATGACCACGATCTTCTTACCGTGAGTGTGCTTGATACGACGCCTCCATACAAGCAAACATCTTCCACTTGTAACCGACGACTGAGCGCCAGCTGATACTGGATGACTCATCCAGGACAGAATGATTGTTCTCAACCCGTTCTGGCCACTCTCCAATCTTATCCGCCAGTCCTCTGCCGGCAGCTCAGAGTCAAAGCGAAAACTCGTTTCGCGCGATTCTGTAGGCGAGTTGCGGAGCATGATATCTGCTATGGGCGGATGGCACGAAAGCAGTGAGTGCCGCTTCTCCTAGCAATTTCGATCCCATCAGGCTGATGCAATGCGCAGAGATAAGATTATAGCTATGATTCATATTAGACCGTTATGCAGTAATGCTGGATCCGTCGGACAATTCCCTCATCTGTTATTCTGCTGTTGCATCACTATGCCACGATTACTCGCTTTCAACAGCTAAAGTTCCCCTGCCAAACTCCCAAGCTTTACCTATCAGTCGTACCTTGCCATCGTCCCAAATGCATTTGATGGCGCCCCCTCTCGAGCTCAACTGCTTGGCATCTATCACAGTGTCTGTGGGCCGGGCGCGGAATTGGCCTGGTAAGCGTTCCGATACGGGAGAGGCGAGATAGTATCCGGCGAGATAAGCGTGGGCGGAGCCGGTCTAAAGCCGTGTCAAACTCTGTCAGCGGGTTCTTTGGTTCTGATCAAGCAGACAACTGACCACTGGATCCTCGTCTACCCCTACGCCCGGACCGAACACTCGCGAGTTGATGCGCAAGGTCGACTCGGACTCTGCCGGTACTTGTTGAGTAACGACGATCAGGCCATTTGCCAGCGCGAGCTATCCAACTTCATCTCAGTATCGCACCGGTACTCCACTCTTCTTGATGACTCACCAGACCTTTGATGTCCACTTTAAGCGAAGCGAGATCGACGTCTGGCGTCAATTCGAAGAAGTAAGATGTTTTCGGTCCAAATCCAAATGGAGCGACGTTCACGACGTCCTCCACTCTGACCCCAGAAGCTTTGGCGAATCCTGCCACCAGATCCTCATTATCAACTGCTGCTGGGTCATTCGACGCTCCGGCCAGTACTTCCGGAGTCAGCGAGGGCAGACTAATCTCGACGTCGTTCCCTCCGGCTCGTTTAGCAAGGAGTGTACCAGACCATCTCGTCTTGAATTGCAGAGACTCGAGTAGAGGGTTCAAGCTGAAAAGGGTGTATGCCGAAGCAAGCGTTGCGTGGCCGCACAGCCTCACTTCCTGCTTTGTAATCAGCTTGGAGCCAATGGTGAAGCGATGCACGATGCACGTACTTCTTCAGGCGTAAACCATCTCAACCCATAGGTGGCAGTGCTAGCATCGCCCCCCTGGTCTTCTGTCAGCGGCACGAGGTACGCCGTTTCCGAGAAATTGAAGTCTTTGGCTACGAGCTGC
Source organism: Cryptococcus sp. GC_Crypt_5 (assembly GCA_026538355.1). Lineage (NCBI taxonomy): Eukaryota > Fungi > Basidiomycota > Tremellomycetes > Tremellales > Cryptococcaceae > Cryptococcus > Cryptococcus sp. GC_Crypt_5. The sequence continues at coordinate 15,288 of JALPBZ010000053.1, forward strand.
AAGTAGTCTTCATCGCTTGCTCGGGGATCTTGCACATGGGGGAAGATGACGACTGCAGCTTGGTTGCCCGCGTGTCGCGTGGGCGCGAAGGCGTTGATCAGGTAGAACGGCAGAGGCGAGGCGAGGGCGGACGTCATTCTCGATGATATGCTGAGTCAGATGAGATTTGAGAGTAGGCTGAGTAAGAGGTATAAGCTGAGTCAGAGGAGTGATTGAGTATTTGCGTTAGGAGTACAGTAATGTATCAGGTCAAGCCGACATAGTCAATCGAGTCGTTCATCAAATGAATGAAGATCCATCGATTCGAGTCAGTTACTACCTCCCCCGGATTATCTCCGACGGATCGCATAATCGATGATCGCTCACTGCTCGACTAATCACCGCGTGCTCCCGTTCCCGCGGAACAGTCGCTGAATAGCTGAGTAATGTTACTCGTGCACAACAATAACATTGCTTCCGGCGGAACTGAGTCATATCAACGGAGCCGAAGCACACGCAGCGCTCGGTGTATATATAAACAGTCCGCACCCACCTCTTATCTCGCATTCCTCCCCATCACCCATCATCTTGACGCAATCATATAGTCCCCTTTACGCAGCTATGGCAGAGTACAAGAACATCGTTATTGTCGGCGGTGAGTCTGCTGCATCCTAGAAACACCTTTCCGCATCGCCACGCCATGCCATCGGTTGCTGACCGATCTGACCAATCTTACCAATCCAAATTACATACACAGCCTCCTGCGCTGGTCAGAACCTCGCCAACCACCTCTCCCCAAATTTACCTACCTCGCACCGTATCCTCCTCATCGACGCTCTGGATTTCGGGTTTTGGCCCATCGCCTCGCACAGAGCTGCCGTCGTTCCAGGTCAGTCCATCTATATCAACCAGATCGGAAGGTTGACTGATGACTGATGACGAATGATCCACCTTACGCACCGCAGGATGGGAGAAAAAGGTCACCGCTCCGCTCACGCAGGAGACCGTCTTCCCTCAAGGCTCCATCAACCGCGTCATCGCACCCAACAAAGTCGTCGAGCTGAAGGCGAACTCGGTCGTACTGGAGAAGCCATTTGAGGGGTCGACCGAAGTCCCCTTCTTCGTGAGTTGCATGGCAACGTTCACTTCCTTCTTCTCAGCTGATCCAAAATGGCTACTGACATGCACGTCCGTCCTGAAGAGATGTATTCTCGCGACAGGCGCGCTTCAACCGGTCCCCATGCGCCCAGCTGCGGGCTCAACAAGGGACGAATACCACGAGCTGCTCATCAAGACCCAGCAAGAGATCGCGCAAGCCAAGAAGATCGTCATTATCGGTGGCGGTCCAGTCGGAATTGAAACTGCCGGTGTGAGTCTGCTTGCCTCGTTGTGCATGTTCCACTTGTGCCGAGTGGCCCCACTTGCCAAAGCTGACTATCAAATTCTTGTAGGAAATCCGAGCCGAGCACCCTGAAGCGTCCGTGACCATCGTGCACAACCAGCCGCACGTACTGAACCCTTCCCCTGCCGCTACTGCGCCAAGTACAAAAGACAAAGTGCAGACGTACACTGCCCCGCCGACTCTCCCTAAGCTTTCCGTCCAGGTCGAGAGGATTCTCAAGGAGATCAAGGTCGACCTCATCCTAAGCGACAAGGTCGCCATCCCCACGTCTCAGGGAGCAGCTGAGGAATGGTCCGGCGCTTTCGGATTGCAAGATGGGATCAAGAAGGTCAAGTTGGAGAGTGGGAAGACTATCGAGGCGGACTACGTGTTCGTCAGTGTTGGGAACAAGCCGAATTCGTCGCTTGTGGAGAAGGTGGACAAGGGCGCCATCACATCTGGTCTGATCAGTGTCGATGACTTCTTGAAAGTAAGCTACGACGTAGCATAAGTAGCAGAAGTCTTGTACAGTGCTGATCTCTGCCGCTCTTGGGAACAGCTCAAATCTACCAACACCGAGTCACCACTGATCGGTAACTACTATGCGATCGGCGACTGTGGCTCCGCTCCTGGGCACAAGTCGGCTCAAGGCGCAGACGCCGAGGCCAAACACACGGCTATCAAGTGAGTTGCGGATCGTCCTCGTCAAACACCTCGCGGGGCTTTCGACATGTCATGACGAGGCCGTGGCATTCGTTACATGAGACTAACGCCTCGTCTGCCTTAGCATCGTCAACGAAGTCAAGAACAGGAAGCTCAAGAAGTACGTCCGACCCACGCAAGATGCTATGGTATGTCGCTCCCTTGTTCATGAGTCATTCTGCCGTCTGGATCTTTCAATGCTGATTGGTCTGCTCCCTTCGCTATACTCCTCCATAGGCAATCCCCATGGGTCCCACGCGCGGCACAGGATCCCTCACGCTACCATACGTCGGCACGTTCATCATGCCCGAATTTATGATGCGCAAAGTCAAGTGCGAAGATCTATTGACGAAAGACCTCTTCTATACCCGATATCAAGGTGCGAAGAAGGTCACTGCCGAGGTTTAAGGTGTAAGCCGATACGTCGGCGCGTTGGCAGTGGGTTCAGTAGGACGAAGGGTTATCTGTTAGAGCACGGATCTGTACAAGGCTCGTGTATTTGCGTCGGCACGCACGGAGGCTCGGAGGATACAGTACTATATATGTTATTATTGCTTATGTATTAATGCTCAATCTCACTCGGCTGTTGCTTGCAGTAATGTATGCATCGTTCGCGATCTTGCTCGTCTTCACCATCACGTGCAACTTACTCACTCATCGAGCTCGGCTCTCTGCTATGTCTCGATTACCCCATTCACTCCCCTCGGACGGCTTTGCACGCCTTGTCGCGGAATTGCCCTTGCGCCCGACTTGCGTAGCGTTCCGAATCTGCAGCTTGCTCACGCCGAACTGCTCACGAGATACGAACAGATATCGTGAGCACATCGCCCATCGCTACGAGCCTGTGGACAGCATACTGTAAGATGACGGGGACAGAGCCTGACGTACCTCCTCAGACAGTTTATCGACATTGGCAGCTTTCATACCCAGACCAAAGACGGTATCCATGAATCGCTCGCGCTTGTCCGGCGTCCACTCGCCATTCTCGCCATTGGCAGCTCGGTTCCGAGGGGATCTGGCCGGAGACTTCTTGTCGTGAGGAGGGGTTTCAGGTTCCTCTTTGACATCAGGAGTGGTGTGCGGTTTGGCTTTGCCAATTGATGTTTTGGGTGGCGTGGGAGCGGTAGGTGACGAGAGGATATTGGTGTTCGGCTTGACTTTTTTCGGCGATGGTTCTGCCTCTTTCTTCTGCGGTGTACTCGGGAGCGTAGTTGGGGATGACATGCTTCTGTACGACGCGCCGTCCGGATTCGCGTCGGTAGAGGAAAAGGACGAGGAAGAGCGTTTCATATTGCACTGGGTGATGTCGTCCTCCGTATGAATTAACTCTCGTCAGCTGGTGAGGCGCTGGCATCGATCGTCTCCACACGGTCCGGCCTAAAGAGCAAGATGGTCTACGTATTACGCGTTTATACGCGCTGAGGTCTCACGCTGTTCTCCGCTCGTCGAAGGCTTTGTGAGGCGAAGGATAGGCGCTGGAGACGTGGGAGATCTCGAATAGCTAGCTCCGGAGCATGGAGAGGGATGAAGAGCCATGAAAGACGTTGATCGTCCTTTGATGCCGGAATATCTACCACTGTACACCTTTCGCCTTTACCCGATCAGGATCATCACTTGTCGTTGCCAGGCAACAAGCAGCCTTCTTACACTCCATCACCTGGTCGCTAGCACATGTCGCTATGATCGATCAAACACTCTCTCACGTTTGGGCCCAGAGGACCGGAAAGTGCTTGGAAAAGGTGATACATTAGTAAGTTCTGCTATCGTCAGCTGGAATACCATTTGGGCATGGTCCCGTTTGACGGATCAGAATGAACTGCCGTGTCCACCAGTGTAGTTGCACAGCATAGATATATGCATCAAGCTCGGCCCTACTCCAAGCACTGTTGTCTGTCGCTCGACCACTCCTACTTCTGCAGAAATGCTAAGACCTGAATTCCACTTTCTTCAATCACCTTCAAAACTCTGCTGCTATTTCGCCGTTCCTCGTCAAAACCGCTCACTCGCCCTTGACGGCCTTAACGGCCTTTGCGCGCATGTTGGATCTGTTGGGTGTAAGCTGATCGATGAGTTGTCGTTTGCTCCAGTCGAGCTACCGATTGGAGAAGGAAAAAGAATGGAGGCATCTCGTCAGCCTCATTGCTCATTGCCAAGAACGTCATATGCAGGACGAAGCAAGGTGCACGCCCACCTTCGTAGCGAAGGCATCCAGATCCGAACCTTTGTAGCCCACGGCAATAATCTCATCCAAGAACGCAGCGCGTTTCTCACCACTCCACGTTCCCGGAGATGCCGACCCAGCAATAGCAGGCGACGAAGCCGATTTCTTGTTCTTGCCTTTGCTGGCAGCGGGACTGGGAGTCTTGTTCATGTTTTTCGACGTGATTGGTTTTGATTCGGGTGTGATCTCAGTGATCTTGGGTTTCTTTTCGGCTTTGTGTGGAGTGAACTGAGCGAGGGGCGATGAGGGAGTAGAAGACGAGGGGCTATCGAGCGAGCTGAATGATGACGAGCGCTTCATCTCGAGAATTGGAACTGTGAGATGGCGTCAGCCATCAGTCCGTCGCATGTAAGAATACGCGGAACGATGAGAAGTATCGATTACACCCACTCACAAGTTGGAATTGCTCGAGGTAGTTTTAAGTATAGGTTGTGATATCTTGAGAGCAGTTGCAAGGATTGCAGAGAATGGAGAATGAAGAATCGTTCGAGTTGTTCAAACTCTTTATAAACCATATCAGAGCTCTGATCGTATCCCTCGATAATGGTCATTTCCGTCGTCATGGTTCGTCGTCAAGCAGGTTCTCGATCTCCTAAGGCACACAATTGGCAACATCCCCTTTCCCCTCCTCGCCCGCCCTTCTTCGTTATCGGTAGTCGTAGCTGCCCGCGTCACGGCGATTAGCGTCAGACATGCACGTGTTCCATCGATGTGCACTTACCTTGATCACCCTCTGACCACGCTCCACCAACCTAACGGTCCGCCTTTGAGCACTTCGTGCCAAATCTCCTCGACCCAGAACCCTCGGAACCAATGCATAGACTCATCGGGCTCGACACCGCGACCAAGGCGACACATCTGCCACTCATGCCACAATGTCGAAACGCCCGCGCCTACAAGTGGTATTCCTGTCCTCCCACTGTTTTTATTCGAGCTCGTCGAGCTTGTACCGCCGCCCCCTAGAAGCGACTTGACGAGATCTTCACCTGGGATATCGTAGTTGCTTGCACGTGCGTCCCCGTCCTCTATTTGCGGATTCAGTAGGATTGTCAATGGTAATGTCGGATAAAGACATGCTGGTCTGCCTATCCCGATGATATCGCATGCTCTTTCGCGTAAGCTCGAAGCGATCAACGCCCGATCGTGCAAGCCACCCGTGAGCATGATGGCAGGACCGTCAGGCGGGGAGGGCAAAGACGGTAGGAGAGAGGTGGTGAAGTGAGCGAAGAGGGATTGGCGTGTGGGTCCAGAAGACGACGACACCAGCTTCTCAGGCGCGGCGAAAGCAGGTTGAGCGTATGTCCCTCCGGATATCTCGATGAAGTCAACAATACGCCAAGAGACAATATGTTGGATGAGCTCTGTTGCTTGACTCTCGTCTAGTCCTGTACATCTGAGTCAGCAGGTGTTTATGTGGGCTACGATGTGCCATGGACTCAGCGCGCTCACCTCCTTGGACAAAGTCGGAGCAGTTCACTTTGATGCCTTTGACGAAGCTACGAGCAGTATTTTCATGCAAGCCACGAAGCACCAAGTAGAGCAGATGGAGGCGGAGGGGCACTTCCAGTGGAACGTCGGGTAGCGGCTTAGGACTAGGATTTGTCTGCCGCTGACTGTCAGCTGAAATCAGGTGTTTTGACGTTCAAGAACGTCGTATCTCAGCTGATAGCTCACCAAGGGCGACAGATACTCTGCGAGCAAGTACCCATGCGCAGAATGCACCTGGACTCCATCCCATCCCGCCGCCTCAGCAATCTTGGCCGCTCCCACGAACTTGTCCACTATACCTAACCATTCGTTCACATCTTGAATCTGTCGACTTTTCACAGGCCACATGACTCGACTCCACATCCACCCTATCCAACCATCAGAGATATCCGGTCGTGCAGAACACGGGGCCACAGCCGGGGTCCACGGCAAACGCGATAGGTTGAGTGTTGATGGTGATTGTAGTCCGGGATGATTCAGCTGCATCACCAGGAGCGGCTTGCTGGATTGTGTACCAGCCGCGCAGGCGCTATGGACGGTCTTGGCGAGTGAGCGAAAAGCGGTCAGGGCAGCGGGTGTATCTGGGATGACGAGATCGTGGGGGGATGCCATTTGGCTCGGATCTATCTGTACGTTCCCTGAGCAGCATCGCTGTCAGGATCAAGTAGATCATGGACGACGAAGAGACCCCGAACGCACCAGAGATGATCATGCCCCAGCCGCCCTCTGCCCACCGCCTATACAGCTCCATATGGCCGCGCCTTGGTACACCTCCACCCAGGCCGATCCCTTCTGACATAGCGGCCTGGACATGATTGTCAGATCAACGCGATTCAATTTGCATCTGGCGTTAGAGATACTGTTAGACTGACCTTGATCAGGCGGTTGGGAATGGCCACTCCATTTGGCAAAGTGAGAGGCGAGCCGATGAGGTCGACATCACTCTTCTCCTCTGTGTCTCGATTATAATTTGAGCTAGCCATTGTAGATACGGGTCGTTCACCGACAGCAACTTCCCGGTAGATTTGGCTTGGCAGTGTCTCGTTGACTGTCGCTTCGAGCTCGACGTGGAGATATAGGCGACCGCGAAGCGCGAGCTGGACTTTGACAACGAATGACTTGATCGAATTGTTGTTGTGTGGAGACCCCGCCAGCTAGATTTGATTCCGCTCTTTAGACTCTCGCCGCCGACTAAGCCAGAAGACAGCTCGAGACAGCGCGAATGAACATCAACTTCAAACTCATTTCTCCTTTGCTCAATCGCATAGACCAGACACACGGCTCGTGGGCTCGTGTTAGATACCCCGACATGGCGTCAGAGGATGATCTCGGGAACATCATTGCTTCCTCGGGCTTGTCCCGTATCCTCGAATCAGCAGGGATAGACGCCTCGTCCTTGTCCGGTTTCCTGGGCGAGGGATCAGGCTCGTCTACCAGACAGCTGGCAGAGGTGGAAGCGGACGACGACGACGAGAACAAGTATGAGGATGATCTGTCTGACGGAGAACTGCCGGCGGAAAGTGCCGCGGACGCCCAAGCGCGAGAGCGAGAGCAGGAAGCGCGCCGGAGGGAAGAGGAGAGGTGGATCAAGAGAGGGATGGAGATGCAGGTCTCTGCGGCAAAGGGTAAAGGCAAGGAGAAGATGGAGGAGATGACGAAGAAGGAGAAAGAGATGCGGGAGCTCAAGAAGATCTGGCCGGAGTTCGAGCAGGGCAAGAGGCTTAAGATGAGCGAAGTGTTCTACGAGACCCCCGCGGACAGGAGAGCAGCAGTACTCGAGCAGAGGGGAAGAAAGCGGAGAAGAACTGGTGGTGTCGCAAGAGAGTGTGAGCATACTTAAGCAACCAGCTACTCATCTACCTTGGCGTGTTACTGATGGTTCTATAACGGAATAGACGCTATCACTATCGCCCCGTCACAACAACCGCCCCTCCCTGCCAGCTTCCTCCTTCCATCTCTCCCATCACTAGACGTATACTCCTCTCAACCTCGATATACCACGCCACTGGGCGCATACTTCGACCGAGCCTGGATCAAAGAAGCGAGACAACGTCGGAAAAAGGAGATGACCAGACCGCCAGCAGATATAGAGCTGGATTTCACTAGTCTGAATGATCGCCATCAAGATCATACTGGTACCCTCGAATGGGGAGACTGGGAGAAGGGTATCGTCTTGTGTTCTCTGTGAGCTACCCCCACATACAATCCATTTATCGAACAGTTGCCTGAGCTAATGCGGCATGTAGCGATATGCCGCCTTCCAAGGCAGCTGAACCTCTGGCTCCCATGAATAATTTGCTGGACAACGGTGACTGGCTCAATGAGGTCATTTGGGATGCTAGACGGATATCACCAGGCTTGCTGGAGAGCGACGAGGAGGAAGATATGTTACCATCCAAGTCGGCCTTGAAGCAAGCTGCAGCAGCGAAAAGCGTCTCGACAACAGCGGCAGCCACCAAAGTCCAGCAGCTTGATCCCTTCAACTTGTCGAATGATCACTTGTACGAACACACCCGAGAAGCCCGATTCAGGATCAGACAAACTTTCGGTGCCATCGAGGTCTTCCACTCCCAACCTGCAAGAATGCTACAATTACCATTCGTTCGTTGTTGGCAGCCTTCTCCAATGGTGCAGACCCAAAACTGACGACCTCATTTTGCAGTACAAGACTACGCTGAGCAAGTCCGAAGCTCGAGCGTGGCGACGACCCGCCCTCCAGTTCCCTACAGGTGTCACATTCACTTTCTCTAAACTAAAGTCAAACCCCTCAGCATCAGTCAGCACCAAGAAGAAGCATGTGGTCGCCGATCCGTCCGAGCGGTTCAAGACGACCAAAGATCTGAGCTTGACGGAGAAAGGGCCCTATGTGCTCTTTGAATTCTCGGTCAGTAGACAATCTGATCACATTCAGTTTAGCGCTAAGTGTGAGAATTACAGGAGGAGTATCCGCCAATAATGAGTGGATATGGAATGGGAACGACCATCGTCAATTACTATCGAAAGAAGGACGACAAAGACGACACTATACCCAAAGAAGACTTTGGGCAACCGTCCATTCTCAACCCGGCAGATGCGGAGCCATTTCTTCTTGGCTACGTTGACAAGGGCAAAGTGACCCAGATCTTGCATAACAACCTCATTAGGGCACCGCTTTTCCGTCATACGCCTGAAACCACAGACTTCCTGGTCATCCGGTGAGCTGGATTGGTGGACTTTCACTTCAGTCATTGCACTGCTAACAAGCGTCTAGTCAAACCATCAACGGCCAATCACATTACTACCTGCGAGCCATACAAAACGCCTTCACCGTTGGTCAGACTGTGCCAAACGAATCTGAAGTCCACGGCCCGCATGCGAGAAAGAACACCACCACATCGAAATTGAGATTGATGATCATCGCCTGGCTCCTCATCAACAAGTCGAAGATGAAGCGATTCAAAATGGACAAATTGGTCAGGTATTTCCCGGATCAGTCAGAGTTGCAAATGCGGCAGCGGTTGAAAGTCAAGGGAAATGTGAGTATCGTGATGTGCTCAGAACCACTTGAAGCAGCGACCTGATGATTTGCATAGGAATTCCTCATGTACGCGCGAGGTCCAGGACCAAATCAAGGCTACTGGATGCTCAACCCAGAGTACGACTTCCCTGCTGATCGCAAGTCGGTCTTGGAGATGTGCTCGCCCGAAGCCGCCATGCTCTACGAGGCAATGCAAGTCGGAGCTCGTCACTTGCATGATGCGGGATACAAGAAGACTGCTGAAGGAGGACAAGAGGATGAAGGCGATGAGAGCGGACTGGATATCGAACAGCAACTTGCCGTATGGTCAACTACGCATAACTACAAGCTTGCCGAAGCGCAAAAGGCTTGGTTGGTCATCCACGGAGAAGGCGACCCGACAGGGAGGGGAGAGGGTTTCAGCTTCTTGAGAGCAAATATGAAGAATTACTTCTTGCGCAAGGGCGAGACCGAGCAAGGAAGGAGATGTGAGTCTCATATCAGGTAATACTCAGCTTGCAACGGGCTGACATTGGTGATAGTGGAAGCGGAAGCGAGAGCCGGTGGTAACCCCGTCAAAATATCCAATGCGACTCAGAATCAGATATACGAGGAAGAGAAACGCAAGGTATGGGATCTGCAAGCTGCGTCGCTTGGCAGTTCGAATCCGCCCACATTGGATCGGGACAACGATCACGAGCGATATGTCAGTACCCCAGCGGGTCTGGGACCTCGATTCCAACGCGGAGACAGTCGACGAGCCTTTTCGAGAGGAAACTCGATGGCCGCTACACCCATGCCAATGTATGCTGAATCGCCGAGAGACCGGAGTCCGAGCGCATTCTCCATGGATGGAGAAAGCACTTTTACAGGCAATCCCACGGCCGGCAAGGTTTTGCGTATCAAGAGAATGGTAAGTTCTCTCTGACGAATGTTAGAGCCGGACGGTCGAGCCTTGCTCACTTGTGCAACGATGTAGGTCAAGGGCAAAGAACAGGTCGAGATCGTCCGTGATCCGCAAGTCATCGCGAGCTACCTCCGCCGACTCGAGGATAAGAAGCTGGAATACTACATGGAGAACTCGGATCAGCTCGCACCGACCGGTAACGAAGAAGAAGACGAGATCCGGAAAGCTGCGTGAGTGCGAGTTCGAAAAATGATGCTTGGGCGTGACTGACATACGACCCTGTCTGTGTAGGCTGCGTCAGAAGATCGAAAAGTACAAGCTCAACCAGCAGAGAAGACTTGCGCGGAGGAAGTATCAGTCGAAAACCCTGGACCCCGAAGGGATGGATGGGATGGACCTGGAGGGCGTGAGTGTTGTTTAGTGCACACACAACACATAAATCTGATCGAAGCTGATTGAACCGCTCTATGACGATGCGCAGAAACGCAAATGCGGTGCTTGCGGTGCTGTGGGTCATACGAGTAAGTCGAGATGTCTTCCCTGTGATTGATGAAGCGGTGTTGATCGCTTATTCCCTCGCAGAGGCCAACCGCAATTGTCCAATGTTCAATGCCAACAATTCGGTCTCTGCATCACCGGCCACAGCTGGCGGTCCAACTCCGGGATACGGCGGTTATACACCAGTGGACACGACTGTCATAGGAGGCGAGGCTGCCGCTCCGACGTCTTTTAAGATTCGTCTCGGTACAGGTGGGCAGCGGTGAGCAGTAACGAGGTGGTCTTGCAAGACTTTGAGGGTCAGATGCGACTGTGGGTACGAGGTCCCGACGTAGTAGCCGTAGTAGGCACTCGCTAGCGAAGTGCCCTAAATATGACCACGTCATGAGACTTTTGACATCCTGTGTACGACGCGTCTCGTCTCTGGCTTGATTTTCTGTCATGTCCTTTAAATAGAAAGCACGAAAAGGAGAGACAACGACAAACCCTGAGTCAAAACACGTGCTTGTAGCGCGTTTGCTACTGTCTAATTACCTGAATCGGCAATAAAGTACTGGAAGAAGGGTCGCGCTTGCTTTGCTGTTTTTTGATTTTGCACATTGGAAGGGGAGGCAGTCACGTAGCTGGATTCCTGCCAATGCGAGTGAGAGAGCGAGAATGGGAACTGGGATTGGACATGAGCTCGTACTCGCCTGACCACAGTACCGTCTGTTCAATTGACATCCTGTGTAGCTCTGTAGAGAGGCTTCTGCTCAGTACGAGGTGAAGGTCCGAACGACGAGTCGAGCGACGAGCGACGAGCTGAGCGTTGATCCGCCACACCCTCTCACTCTCCCCACACGGTCTGTGCGCTGTGCGCCGTACGCCGGGTTATTCGACAACAATAAAGAGTAGTTCCGAGACTGAACGACTCTTTCGGTGCATTTGGACATATACAGAAGACAAGGCTGGCCTCTTCGTACATATCCCTATTAGCACTCGCATACGACTCACCACCAACAGCTGTATCGCGCTTATAGGCATCATCAGCATCATCATACTCGGCGACTAGGAGACAAGGGAACGCGCGGAAGACAAAGGTGCCTTTCGCTTTCGCTTTCGTGTCAGTCATCTCATCAATCTCATCTCATACATCACTAACCTCCTGGCCATCCTGTCCATCCTTTCGTCACTTCTCACTCTCACTTGACATCACTGCGCCCTTTCGCCAACCTCTTCAATCTCTGACTGGCCATCTATCACCACATCACACCACGCCACATCTTGCATCACTTCCCACTCTCTGCCCGACTCCTTTCTCACTGCGTGACGAATTCACAGACAGCAGCTCGTGAACACATATTCGCATATACATAGACATACACAATGGCCGCAGCGCCCCCTCTCAACATGGCTTCTGCCGCAACTTCATCGACCAAGGGCAAAGAGAGCTCACGCAGTTCTAGGAGACGACTGGGAAGTGCCGGTCCGCCCGTCGTGCTGGGTGGCGGCGTGGGGGCTATTGGTAAAGCCACGGAAATGGGAGTGCAGAACGTAAGTCGAAGTTTGGAGTATAAAGGAAGCTCGACCAAGGCGGCGGCGTGTGAGGTAGTTATCAGAGCTGATCTGGTATACGCATCCTCGCAGCTCGACCCTTACACCACGGTCTACAATCGTCCAACTCACGCTACATCACCTACATCACCACTCTTCCCCACCCATCCGCCATCGCCTGCGTTGATGGCGCCTGACATGTCTCAATCGGCTGGTCGGAGCAGATCGCCCGTCCGCCTCCCTCAAGCAGTCGCAGTCCCCATCGCCCCAGCAGAACCTCAGCAATGGCAAGCTGGCTCAAGCGCTTCTCTCTCCACCACCGCTTCTACTTCGTCGCGTACGCTCAAGACACCTCACGCTAAAGGAGAGCATTATACGCCTATGATCGCTTCAAGCTCAGGATCAGGGTCAGTCGAGTCCGAATCACCTATAGCGCACCATGTCCAAAGATCAAAACAAAGTTCTGCACCGAGAAGCCCTACTCCACTGAGATCGCCGTTACCTTCTTTGGCGCAAAGCCCGTTACCACCAATCCCTTCAGAGAGTTCTCGAAAAGTGTCCAGTACGCGCGTACCAACTTCGAGCCGGTCGAAGCCTTCGCCGCTGGACATCAAAAAGGAGAACAGGCTGAGCCAGGATTGGGTGCAGATCGCTCCATCACAAGAGTCGAGAGCTAAGAGCACGTCGCCGCTGCTCCCGGAGAACACGGCTGCGCCCGTGCCATCTCGTCATCCGGTACGATTACCAGTAGCGCAAATGGTGCCTATGAAACCAGACGCATTCTCACCTGACCGGCCAACATTTCAACGAATGTCGTCGGCACCGCTCTCGTCACCCGCACAACGAGAAGGCAAGCAAGGCAGAGCATCGCTAGATCAGCTGAGGAACAACATCAGTCCATCGCCAGCCCTTAAACAAGGTTCGCTCAGTACCCCTCCAGCAGCCATACTGGACGCGATGAGAGCGGCATCAGCGAAGACTTCCGAGCGTCCTGACCTGCGCACAAGACGATCCGAAGATCTCCTTCGTCCTTCGATGGACTCTGCGCCGTCGAAGAAGGAGATGAGAGCCATACAGCAGCGCGCACTGGGTGTGGCGAGTACCTTCGTGACCCCGCCGCCGATGGAGAGCGAGCGTAAATCGTCGGGTATATCCCTCAAGAAGAGTTCTGGGGCTCTCAAGGCGTTGTTCAACAGAGGCGCCAGTAGCAAAGGAAAGGAAAAGGCGGATACACCCCCTGTACCTCGCCGACCGTCAGGAGATGAGCTTCGTCGACCATCAGGAGACGAGTTACGTCGACCATTCATGGGAAGCAGGCCAACGCCGTCACCCATACAACTGGACGACCCGCTGGACATGCAGACTCGCAGCTCTTTCTCGGTGGAGCGCAGACTGTATCCCGCCGCGCCACAACTTCAGCGTGCTGCATCCGCCGGTGCTTCACCCCTCTTGGATGCACATCAAACGGCACGTCCTCGCTTGCCATCCCGCAACTTGCCGACTCTGCCCCCGCCGAGTCCGTCACCAGCCTCAATCTCATCAGAGCTGTCACCAGCAACACCTCTCTCCGAGACGTTGCCTGCCTCCTCTTTACCTTATTTGAGCGCTTTGGCAAATCGTGCATCTGTTGTACCCGCCATAATGACTGGTAAGGTCCAGCCAGAGGACATCCCATCCGAGACCATCTCCTCTAGTTCTTCCGGATCTACTACACGAGCGGAACAATCACCTCCGATCAACTTTTCACCTATCAAGCCATCCAAATCGTTGCATCTCCTCAAGTTGCCGGACCTCGACCTTGATTTCAATGTCTCCTTCGACAAGTTCACTGCTTCTCCAGCAACTCCACGAAGATCGCCTCGTCGATCGCCCCGGCTCAGCCCCGGAAGCCCGTCACCGAAAGCTTCCCCCGTCAGATCATACTCGACTCGTTCTCCTCGAGTGGAACCGGCTCCATCCAAGCTACAACGGACAGCTTCCGAGAGAAGACGGTCGCAAAGCTTTGATGGACCCGCTGGAGGCGTGCCTATGGGCGATGGGTTCTGGAATTCTGCCTCTGATACAGGTGCAGGCGGAAGTTTCATCTCTCCGTCCGTGGCAAGATTCTTTGCCTCAGCTTCATCTACTTCCGCCCCAATCCTCTCTCCGACCCTGTTATCACCTGAACAACAGGTGAACGAGCTGCCACCACCTTCGGCACCTACACATTCGAGCGTTTCCAGCCATAGCCACTCGCAGTCTATCTCGTCTCAGCCCTCATCGTCAGATCATGTGCGCACGCCGTCAAATGCATCTTCGACCAACGAAACTCCGTCACCTTCACCGCCACGGACGCCCGAAGATCGCGCCCTCTCAGGTCTAGGCTTCGGCGATATCTCTCCATCTACTACATCGTCAACGCCAACACCCACAGCTACGCATGTGCAAGAAGCAGTACTAGTCAAAAAGCCATTTGCGCTCAATGAGGTGCCGAACATCCCCTTGCCTGCTTTGCCGAGCTCGTCGTCCCTTGCCCCGCCTGCGGTCATCGAACCTCGGCAAGAGATCAAGGTCGACACGACGGCAGAAGTGAAGAAGGAGCCTCGCAAAGCTCGACAGGAAACTCAGATTTTGCAAAGCAGATCGAAGGTCGTAGTCCCCGACGCCGCCACGTCCATCCAAGCGCTCTCGAGGGAGATTGAGCGATTGCTGTACGCGTAAGTTCAAAGCTTTCGGAGATATGAAGCTAGACCGCTGATCGCTCTCTCTCTCCTAGCTTCAGGTACCCATCGCAAAGCGCCACCTCCGCAGACCGCGCAACGATGCTCCGAAATGATCTGCTGAATCTGATGGTAGAGGTTGACAAGAGGGCGTATAACCCTCGCGACGAGCCAACGTACGCGATGCTGCGCGAAACCTGCTTTCATTGGGCAGAGACGTTACTCTTCGAGCTGCGAGTCGAACAGCCTGCTAACGAGCGTGGTGCCTGTCTCGAAAGCCTTGCAGCAGTTGTTGAGTGGTGAGTTAGCTATGTCAGACCATGCGACTGCCCGTCGCTTATACATGTTATGCTACAGCTCTGCCCTCTCGGAAACGGCGCTCAAGCACTCTCCGGCTCATCAGCAAAAGTTCAAGCATATGATGATCAGGTGTATGACCTTTGTTATGGGTAAACTTGGAGCCAAGGGTGTATTCCACAACACCTTGCTCTTCAGTGGTCGATTCCTGGTCAGTATACTCCATCTTCCATGACAAGGGGAAAAGATGCTCATCAAAGTCTCCTTTCTGTTAGGCTTTTGCATTCTTCCGTATCCCACATGTTGGCGAGCAACTGGTGACTGTCCTGCAGCCGCCCAAGGGGGCTTTAATGCGCTTCACCAGGTCTATCATGCTTGACGCGTCGGAGTCGTACGTGCTTCTCCGACCAGAGCAGTTGGCTATAATGCTAATGATATCGTCACATAGAATGGTCGAGGCGGAGTATCCTAGCCATCTCCTGCCTTTGTGCTTCGACAACTCGCGCAGCTATTCCGCTCGTCTGGCTTCCTTGTCCGCTGAGTTCAACACTGAAGAGGAGCGAGACGCATTCCTCTTCCAGCCAGGGAACTGGCTCCGGCGATGGCAATCGGACGACTCTGAGCTCTTTCCAGCTTTCTATCGCGCTTACCACAGGCAACTTGCGCAATATCTTGCCCCGGTGGTGCAGCACTACGAGGCATTGAACCTGCCCGTTCCCGCGGCTGTCTTGATGCGCGCTCCTGGCTACGCACACCTTGCCACGATTTTCGCTAAGAAGTGTCATTCCTACATTCTTGGTTCCGTTAACGCGGTTACTACGTCTTCTTCCGCTCAGAACTTTGAAGCTACCGAAACGGCTGGTTTCCGAGGTAGTCAGAAGCCTTCAGTGCTTGAGACTGCCAACCGACGGTTAGTGGAGACCATCTCGACATTTGCGAACTTGCGAGTTATGATTCCCGATTCGCAAGGCCGAGTGATCGAGTGCGATGGGACCCAATTGTGGACGGACATGATCAACATCTGGACCAAGAGCCTCATCTCCAAAACAAGCTTGTACGCACCAAAAGGCGTATTCTCCCTGTTCGACCTCCTGGACGGCATTGTTGATCCACCCTATGAGACGGTCTCTGCGGCACCATTCACTCCTCCAGTGCACAGTCTATTGGACATTCCTCATTTGATCTACGTCATTCGCATGATCTTGTCGGAGGGAGAACACGCTTTGACTTTGGTCAAGGCGATCGCGTTCGTCTTCACCCACTGGGAGGCTCTGACAGCTCAAGCCGACGATCGCAGGGAGCTGTGTCTTGAGCTGCTGTTGGAGAAAGACCTGTTCGAGAGATTGCTGTTGTTCTGGTCGCAATCGGTCCGAAGCTATGTCTTGCGACTTGTTGTGAGTGCCTATGACATTTGCTCCTTTATGGTGTCGCAAGAAGCTAAATGCGTATAATGCGCAATATTACAGGTATTCCGCCTTGGACACCTGCACACTACCAAAACTGACGGTGCTGCTCACGAGGTGGAAATCGAGAGCGTCCGACTGCTGCAGAAACGCTTGGATGGTATCAAGAAGCGACACGACGAGCTTGAGCCAGAGAACGACAGTGGACCTATGGAAGACGTGAAGGAAGAGATGATTCCCGTTACACCCGTTGAAGGATCGTTCCCTCGTTCCAGATCGACTATCACGATGGTGTCCGACTCGCCTAGGACGGGCTCAGCTAACAAGGCCGAACGACTCTTGGGCTTGGGATTCGGATTGTCTGAACCGAAAACCGGCGATCTTGAGGTGGACCTTAGTCCCTCTTCGGCCGGTGCGAACAAGCTGGGCAAAGCTACCAACTGGTTCAAGAAGTCGTTTGGGAAGAAGAGGAAGGATAGCCCCAGTCTCAGCCCTAGCCCTAATCCCGGAGCGTTTGACGGATCAACTTCACCCACGACTGGATCCCCAAGCTCGAGTCCTGTCTCACAACAGACGTTGAAGGTGGCAGAACCCCTGTCACTCGCTGTGAGGAAGACCAATGCCGTCCCGTCTAGTTTGGGTTCTCCGGCGCTCGACTCGCCCTTGTCTGTTTCGAGCGAAGGCAGCGGCAGCGGTACTGGCTCGTCCACCGAGTCGTACACGCACGGACGCAAAGCCAAGCCGCCGGTGATCATGACCACTGCTCCTGCCCCACTCGTCGACGAGTCTGGCCAAGCTCCAGTCTCCCCGAGCACGGTCAAGTTCGAATTTGAGCTCCCCACCATGTCGCCGCGAAGCGATACGTTCGATCTCACTCCCAGTCCTACCCCAGGAACCTCCCATTCTAGCCCTGCGCCAGGAAGCTCGGGTTCCGCCTCTACCTCGAAACGAAACTCTCAACCTCCCTCTCCGCGCCAACCGCCTTCCCCCCACATGTCTAAATCATTCTCGAAGCGCTCGTCCCTTCTCCCTCCGAGCACAGCTAGTGCCCTGGAAGGCATCATGGAGGAGAAGAAGCGCAATTCCCTCAACACAGACATGCACAGAGAAAGACAGGAGAAGGAGAAGGGGTACGATAAGCGATTGCATCCTTATGCTATCAGGATGTTGGCGGAATTGGAAGATGCTCAGAAAGAGGTACGTCTCTTCTTCGTTTCGCTCAATCAGTTCATCTCTCGAGAATAGCATGCTGACTGATGTTTCTCTGGCAGTACGACGAATGGTGGTCGGATGGCGGAGTGGGCAAAGTCGACGGTGCTCCACCTAGGTTGACGGTCGCGTGGCCGTTCCATGAAGGAGAGGACTGAGCGTGAAGTCGAAGGGCGATGGTGGCAGCGTATGTGGAGAAGCGAGGAGCTATGAGGCAAGATCTTAGGGAGCATATAGTAATAAGGGTGAATCATTTCAGCGACAGGCTGGACTGTATTCGAGGTTTGGGACGTTCAGTTTATATACGATACTCGACATCGCTTGACAAACATGAGTTTTGATGATTGACGTTATGCCATGTTATATTTATATCTATATTGATTCACGACGACGCCGTGGTATGCATTCAGACTGAAGACTACAAGGTGCGGCTTGGGCAGGTATGAGATTGCTGGGTATCTATTTTTTTGAGATGCGTTATCACGATGATGTTTGGGAGATGCAGATTGGTTGAATGACTTGCAGGTCGTGAAATGGCGCTCTGGCAGATGAGGAGTCGCGAGAGTGGTTCTGAAATGACCACGTTGACGAGTTCGTTCGATAGTCGATGGAGGGTTCTGTCGGGCCGCTAGCGAACGACTAAGAAACTTCTTCAAAGTCATCCTCGTCCTCGTCCTCGTCGTCCTCGTCGTTGTCGGCGTCAGCGGGTCCAGCACTGACGGGAGCGAGAGCGGGATCATCCTGAACGTCCTCTACAGTTTGAGGTGGTGGTTCTACTGATTCCGGATTGGGATCCTGGTCGACGTCCATGGCTGTATCGCCTGGGGAGTCGGCCTGAGCTGATTCCGGCTCTATTTGCGTGTCGATCATAGGTATTTGCTCGCTTTCTCTCTCCCTTTCTGTTTCAAATTCAGGTCGCGGCTCAGGTTCGGGTTGCGCTTCTTGTTCTTGTTCTTGTTCTTGTTCTTGCTCTTGCTCTTGCTCTTCTTTCGGTGCTTCTGACATCGTCGTCGATGAGGATGGCCCCGCTCCGTCACTCTCTTGGGCGTCTCCCGAAGCTGGAGACGGGTTCATATTCATAACGCTCTTGAGAAGTGACCCGACCTCCCCCCTCTCCCGCTTAACATCTGCTCTCACAGACCTTATCTCGGTATCGCGCGATCGGACGGAACGCTGTTCGTCCCCTAGGACCAAGAGCAGTTTGAGCTCGTGTGTAAGATCGCGGATGTTCAAGGAAGATCTGATTAAAGAGGAGGTGCGGAGGCGGAGATGGAGTGGGAGGGTTGAAGAGGTTAGGGGTGAGGGTGTTGCGCCGATCTACCAAATTGTCCCCGTTGTTTAGCCAGATTTTTCCCTTAGGAATCATCACAAGATGATAATTGAGCAAACACTGGACACGGCACACTCACATCGGCCAAAGAGACAATCTCCTTCAATCCCCCCGCAACGCCTTTCACCTCCCTATCAATCCGCTCATTCCACCGCTCATACTCCCGATCCAGCTCAGCCTTCACTCTCTCCTCAGCGCTCAGTCCATCTGCCCCAGCACCAGCCCCAGACCCAGGTCCAGCTAACGTCGCAGGTCCTACTCCAGCTGACGAGCTGGCATGGGCATGGGATCGTTGGCCCAAGTTCGCCGAGGGGAGCGAGGAGGGGCGTAGTGCGTCGGTCCGGAATGGCTGGGCCATGATGCAGCGTTGCGGCGGAAAGACGGGTTCTGGTACAGTAGGTGGTGCAGAGCTGTCTCACTGGACTGATATATGTGATAATATGAAATTGGGTTGGTGCTTGCAGTGTTCACGCGCTGGACGACAATGAAACGGTCCGAGCGTTTTAAGAATCTGAAAAGTGGAGGACGACCACTCGTACTCGCGCATAAATTACAGGTGTTTATACATTTCCTTCTTCCGCTTCCTCTTCCTCTATCATCGTTGTCACATCTCGCAGACAGCTCTGTTCCTGCATGCTGCTCAAGAGACTGGTGGACGCCTTGCCGCCAGCACTGGCCAAGCTGATTGCAGACTTCGGTGAGTGGGTCTCTCGACGGTTGATTCCCTTCGAACTAGTCACTAGTCAATGTCCTATCTGGCGTAGCGCCTACGACCAATGTGGTGGCTACGCATTTAGGGCTCCTGTATCCAATAGAAAACTGACAATGCTGCTCATTTGCAGAAGAAGCGTCAATCAAGACCACCGAAGCGATCATTTTCACCCACCCCGCGACTCTCCTGGACCTGATCCCCGCGCTCCGCTCACACGAGCTCGACGCCCTAGTCAGCGCTTGTATCAAGCTTACTGCACCAGAATGCGCGAGCGGACGCGACCTCTTAGACGATGACGAAGAGGCGGATGAAGAGCGAGTAGGATGGGAAGGGTTCGGTATTGCGGGTTTGGATAGCGTCGTAGCGCCCTGGGATGGGATTGGGGTGATTGAGATAGCTGGGCCCAGGAAGGTTGGCAAGTCTGTAAGTCCTTCTTCTTTGTACCCAGCTGAAGACTGTGCGTTCATCATGACTGCAGATAAAGCTGACGGAAGCTCTAGCTACTCGCTCTCCATGCTGCCTTGCGCGTACTCGCCCAACATCCTAGGGCGATCTGCAGATGGATCGACACTGAGGGCTCTTTTGCGCCAGAACGAGCGAGAGCAGCGCTGGAATCATGGGGAGTAGAGGTGGGTTAGCTACATGCTCACTGTCATCGCTAGAGTAGCTGACTCTTATCGATCAGGACACGCAATCTGTGCTGAAGAGGATGGTCGTGATACCGTGTTTCCAGCTTGAAGATGTCTTCAAAGCCATCTCAGTACTGGACGAGGTATGTTTCCCGACAGAACTTACTCATCAGCCTGGCTGATCAAAAAGGGATCGTAAAAAGGAAGACCAGTCAGACGAAGATGGCGATCACACACGAGTTTTGGTGGTCGACTCGGTTTATACCCATTTCAAGGACATGCTGATGAGCACATCAGCGCAAGGTCAGTCCCCGCAAGACTACCTTCTGGGAAGGAACACCAAACGCTGACGGTGGCTGTATTAGGTCACGCGGAGTTGGTCTCGCTCATGCAAGACATTGCTGAATTGGCCTATTCTCGTAATCTGCTCTCAATTGTACGTTCATGTCCAGCACTAGCTGCCTTGTGGGACACTGTCCAATGGTGACTCACAGCGATGAACAGGTCACCAATTCCACCGCCTCCTCTCAGCCCACAAATCCCTTGTCAGCCTTCAACAAAGTCGACATCAAGCCTGCTCTAGGCACAGCATTCACCTTCTGCACCGATGCTACACTACTTGTCCAGGAGACTGGTAGAGTATTCGGACTCATGGACGAAGAAGAAAGGGAGAGAATAAGAAAGCGCCCGGGGTTGAGGGGCTTGGTGGAAGTGATCAGAAGCAGGATCTCGGTGAGTGAATCAGCTTAATCATCTGGACAGTTGAAGCTGACGAGGTGTCATCAGCCTACGGGTAAATGGGCAGTTTTCGAAACTGTGAGCTTAGAATCGTAGACATATTCTCTCGGAACATAGCTCACTCCGGTGCTCGTCTCTCCAGGACGGCACGAGGTTATACGACGTGCTGCCGCCGCACGAGGTCGACGAGCGAACCACTCGAATCTCGGCAGGACTGTCAACTGGCCCTGCTCGGCCCATACATGGACCATTGGCACAAACGATGATTCCATGACGACTATCAGAGCACACCATAGCTCAGCACCCAGCTGTGACCCAAGCTCGCATCCTATGCGCCATGCTCACTGCCACTCTGCTGATAATACCGGTTAATGCCTGTGTACTTCAGCCCGGACGATGGGGCGTTATCTATAAGTGGCACTGCGGGGTCTCCGCTGCTTGAGAGATAGGCTGATAGCGCACAAAAGTAGTATAGAGCGCGGTATCGTAATCATGCATCATGGCATGTAGGCAGGAGACATTGTGCTCGCCGGAGCAGAGCATGCATAGCTGTCACTCTCGCCGTGTTCCTGTGCATATTTGGACATAGCTAGAAAGGGTGTCTGACTCAAGTACAGTAATCCAGAATGTGTGACCGGGAATGGCCCTGAAGCGGGATGTCCACTTAATCCAAGACCTAATCAGCGTTATTCAATTGATTAGGAAATGGGCAATTGAGTTCTCCCACCTACCACCTCGTGCACTTCCTTGCTCCTCTTGCTCTTGCTTCTTCTTGCTCTCTCTCTCATTCCAAGTCGATAGCTTGTTGCAGACAGAGCACAGCGCAGCAGCAGGTTCAGTGACCGATTGGCAACCGCAGTGCTCAAATAGAACGTCAAGTGAGGATTGCTACCACCCGGTTCTCACCCTCAGTGCGTACCCGCGCTTTCCGCTCTCACCGACCTTGCCTCGGCATAGAGCACAATCGGTGAGTATATGGCGTTCTGCTTCACATCACATCTCGCTCTTTCCTTTGCATCCCCATCCATCGTATAGACGTCTCCAATACTCGAGCAGATGGCTGTACGAGCATAGGTGACGGGAAGCTGACATACTGGTGATTGTCAGCGGCGATAAGTCTTTGCCACCCTTCCCCCAGCGTGATAGAGGACAGGTGACGAAGCCAGTGCAGTCGGCCAAGTGAGTGGCTATCATTCATTCTTTCCATCATCTCGACGATACATCTGTGATACCATACTCATCCTCTGGCTACTAGTCGATATCTTCCGCTTCTTCGGCAGTCATCGCCACCCCTTCCCTTATCGGCGTGTGATACTGCGCGCCGCCCACATACAGCGGGACGGCAGGCGCTGTCGCACCCGTCATCTTTCGTAAGTACGGTATCATCCGTTTGCACATTCACATCATCATCAGAAGCGAGCCTGCGAGCGTGTACCCACCAACCACTCCTTGTACTCAAGATGATAAAATCAGTGACGCGACTTCGCCCGCTGACCTCATACTGTAGTCGACAACTTGATCCATCATGCCGCTGAAACCACCACCATCTCCACGACCGACTCTGACCCCTCCCTCATTATACACTGGAAGCATGAGCTCTCCACCTCTGTCCCCTTCCTCTTCCTTGGCTCCGCCATCCGACGATGATCCACTATCTGATCTGTCAGACTGGACAGAAGTAGAAACGGAATCGGTCAACCCATCTCTCTTGAGCGATATCTCCAGCGATAGCGGTAGCGACATCCATGACACGGAGCAGGAAGCTCGGGCTCTCGGCTTCGATGCGGATGAAAGCGATCTCGAAGGAGACGATCTCCCTGATCAACCGCCATCGCCTTCCCTCCGAGGCTCATATACCGATGCCGAAGCCACCACGGTATCTTCGACCTCCAAGCTCGACTCGTCGCGAAGTACCATCTACGACGGCACCGTTCCCTCATCATCAATCGAGCTCGTCTTCCCCGACCCCGGCGCTTCATTCTCTACTTCGTCCGGCACAATCAGCCGAGGTATCACACCGCACGGTTCAACGGCTGCTCTTTTGCCAGAAAGCAATACCATCGGCCGCGCTTTCCCCGAAGATCAGGCGGACAAAAACGTCAAGCATGATTCTCTTCGTGCATCTAGCCCTGCTCGAAGAGGGGTAAACGAATCGTGGCTCCGGACGAGCAGCCTATGGGAGCCATTGCACAATGATGGGGCGCATTATCAGATGCTGTCAAGCATAGACAGCGTCCGGCACACCGATAACAGCGCGTCCTCCGAATCAGGTGACACCTCGCAGCTTTTTCAGGCTGCCGGTCCCTTTCCCGTTCAGCCCGTTGTCACCGCCGACGACAGCCCGGAAATAAAAGAAAAGATCGCGATGGAAGATACTACTATCAACAGAGACGTGCACAACGGCAACTACAATCTACGCCAACTGCGTAACGTTCTTGCTTCGTCCGCTGCTGCACGCATGAACAACGGAACAAAGAAATGGTATGTCGATGCGAGCATTGTGCAGATGAGTCAAGATAGCTGACGCGTGATTTGGTGATATCGTAGGTTCTCGGTCGTGGCAATGCTCTCTTTACTTTCCATCGCAGCATTTGGCCCGATCAACCTGGTCCCGTCATCAGCACTGATCAAGTTATCCGACGTTCTGTCCTCTGCCAATAACCTCGGCGAGGCAGCTGTGACCGAAATCAAGAATCCCTCAGCCAAAGGTCTCACGCCTCTACCGGAACCCCTATCAACGTTATCTGCCTCAGACTCTCTATTCGCTTCGAAAATGATCCCAGATTTGCAGCTGATTCGCCAAGCTCTGTCCACCCTATCCACGGCGCACAGTCATGTTCAGTCTGTACCCGAAGCCTCATTGACCGGTGCTACTCCACTGCAGACGTCAGATAAGCCGGTGCAACCGAAATCAAAGGGTCGATCTAGCACATCTTGTTTCCCCCTGGCCGTCCGTGAGAACAACGTGGCTCTCACAGTCGCTCCTTCGGCTGTCAAACAAGGAAGTGAGCATTTGTTACGAACGTGGCGACAAAAGATGCTTGGTGCGTCGGAAGCAGAAGCAGGAGAGCCATCACCTTCGAATAGGTCTTCGAACGATACAGTCACTACCACGAACTGCTCTCCCGAAGTCTCGACGATCACAACCTTTGATGCCATCGAACGCATGAATGCGATTCTCCGTCCGACCATGGAATACGCACTGTCAACCTCTCGCTACCTTGGCCATACGCTAGCACCTCTCGCGCTAGCTGTGGAAGAGGATCTAGGCGAAGTCTTGTTCTTGACACGCAAGGCATTGTTCGCCGCATCCGACAGATCACGAATGATGCTTGACCGCGCGAGTCGAGGGGCTGCAGTATCGCATGCCATGTTCAACTCCGCCCTTCGACGAGTACAAAACAATGTCGCTCGCGTCTTCCATCGACCACCTAAGCCAGAACAGGCTGTTCAACAAGCACAAGCTATGTTGGAGACTCTTTCGGAATATGTCGAGGATCAGCTCGATCACCTTTCGGAAATGGTAGAAGAACAGGCTGAAATGATGCATGACAAGGGACTGCATTCCATCCAGAAGGCGAAGAGAGGGCTGGACAAGATCATCAAAGACGCCAGGGCCCTTGGCGCCAGTACCGAAGTTGCAAAGCCTATCGTCGTCTTGGACGTGGCCAAAGACGGACCACTCCCCTTTTCACAGAATGGCAAAGGCCAGCGTAGAGATAGGGAAAGAGCAGGTCGAGATCGTCGACCACGAACGGCGAGGCGATTTGGCAAGCGCCCTCATACGGAGATTTCGGTCATTCCTCTGCCCCCGCCACCTCAGCCGCCATCGAAGGCTAGACGTATCCTGGACATCGTCCATCATGTAAGTGTTCCCCTAGTCATATTAAAGCTCACGTATGACGCATGCTAACGCTACTGGACGAAGGGTGCCGTCGCTTTTGTGTTGTAGTCCGTTCTCCTCATTTAGATTGTATTTGATCTCCAATCCCTGTCTGTAATCCTCCCATTCCTCTAAAGTAGCAGTTGTACATAATTCCTCTCACATTCGTCGTTTCCTTTTCCTGTTGATACACCGTACAATCCTTATGACTGTTGCCATCTATTTGCCCTCTTAGCCCTCTTAAACGAAGTAGTCCAGCTGTGGGTGCTCTCTGACCCGCTCACCCTATTTGGTGATACCGGCTTTGCTCTTGTATATATCCCTTGTAAACGCTCATGAAAAGATTGATCCTGACTGGTCATTGGGACAATGCGTCGCTCGTCTTATGAAGTCCGTAGAGTCATCTCGTATAGGTGGGTGATGACAGACGAAGCACTGCAAGATGTATACAACATGCATTGATCGTCGCGGTCATCAAGACTCTACAGAATGCTTATCTACTCTTGATTTCTATCAGGCAGAATACAATTACGCTCAGAGCGACAGACTTCCGAGCTTACTTCTACACACTCCTTCGATCGATTGCGGCAGCGTGCAAACTGATTCACTAGCGCTATATGACATTAGGCCCATGTGCACCCGTTGCTGGTCCAGTGACGATAGTCGATGCGTTCGGTCCGTCGTCCCCCAGCGGATCCTGCGCGGTCGGCATCATCGTTGATGCGGAAGGTGTCGGCGTGGGGGTTGCGGTAGAAGCTGAAGACGGGGCGCTGGTTTCTCCATTACTCGTTCCGCCACTATTGCCAATTGCGTTGGATGTACTGGTCTTGCCTACGAACCATGCCGGTACCCAGCCCCGTTCGCCTGTATCTGCTTTGATGCTGACGGGGGTAATGTCATCAGCTGGGCTTCATTCGCTAACGTCGAGACTATATGCGGTTGAGACACGGTTGTGGAATCGGACTCACGAGTAGCTCCTACGTTGTCGCAAAGCAAGGTGATGAACACTGTCAGCGCCAGAGTATATGATACGTGGCCCAGATAGCGGTGAGTCAACTCACCAATGACAGTACTTCTTGTACACTCGGACTTTCTCGCCTTCTTTCAAGGTCAATTCGTCGTCCCCCTTGGCATCGTAATCCATCAGAGCGTGTCCGGCATACGAGCTGGACATGATTGCTGATGGGGGCAAAGGCGATAGACCAGGATAAACAGCCAAGTCTCCTGATGTAGTTGGCGAAACACGTGATATGGGCTGAGAGAGCTCGAGTAGGCACCCTATAGAGCAGAAACGACACGTTAGCTTTCTTCATGAATGGGCGTAGACCGATGATGGCAGGTTAGTCAACTGACCCGCTGGAACCCAGCCAGACTGAGCGCGATCGGGGATGATATTGCCTAAGCCATCGGCATCTTTTTGGACGATATACCATCCCTTAGACTTAGACAATATGACGAATGTCGACCCCCTGGTTTAACGTTTGATCAGCGTTACACCTTGAAGCTGACAGAAGGAACATACACTGCCACATGGAACTCGTCTTCACGATCGGCGATGTATCTAAGCGGAAACCAAGGTTAGCTCATTGACTTGATCATCTGAAAGGGACTCACGGGTATATAGCTACAGCGTAAGTGACATTCGTGACATTCCCTTCCTTGTCGATGAGTGTACCAGTACTGCCAACGGCACTCCGTGGTCCGCCAGCACTGCCACTCCCTTCCCCTTCCCTGAGACCAGGACTGGGCAACTCCGGGAACGTCCCGCCATTAGGCGTTTGTCCGTCCTCACCACGTGAGCCCGACGGCTGGAGAGTACTGGCTTTGGTCGGTGAGACCGACGTATCGGAAGTCGGCTTGATCTTGGGTAAGAGGTTGACGGGAGTATTGGCGGGAAAGCCGAGTTTGGCGGCTTGCTTCTGCTGAGCGACCGCGATTGGGGACTTGATGTCTTTCTGCAAAGTATTGCAGCTCGTCAGCTTTCTTTCCAGCTTGATGGGATTCTAGCTCAGTCACTTACGATATGGCGAAGCATGAATACTGGACGGTGTCCAGTCTCTTTCAGCTTTTGGAACAGCATCAAAGGTTTCTCATCGTAGCTCAAACACCGTTCTGGGGACAGTCAAGAGTCAGCGGCAAAGTCGGTGATCCCTCATATGATCACTGCGACTCACCGGTATTATCGAAGCATATGAACAAAGCATACATCTTCCAATCATCGTTAATCTTATATTTCTTGAGCGCTGCTGGCAACACCTTCCAACAAGGATCCTCGAGAGTGACGCGGAACGATTTGGCCGCGCTGTGCGCCGCGTCCTTGGCGCGTGATCTCTCCTTGTCGGTCGGGCCAGAGGAAGATGATGCAGCTGGTTGAGCTGCAGAGGTGGACGGGCTGGTATTTGGCGCTGATGCCGAGGTCGGAGCCAGCGATGACGATTTGGCAGAGGATGTAAAGAGCGATGAGTTTGCTGGCGGAGTTGATCCTGGCGGACTGGCGCTGGAGCCAAGGATAGCGGATCCTGATAAAAGTCGAGTAAGGGGAGGAGGTTGAATATGCTGCGAGCGACTCTGCTGTTGCTGTTGATGCTGTTGTTGTGCAGGTGCCTGTGGCATTTGCTGGCTGTGCAATTGAGCTCGATCTCTTTCCCCGGTCATGTGGGCGAGAGGTGAATCGAAAGCATAAGACGCGCTTGCGTTCGTTGGAGTAAAGCTGTCTTGAAAAGTCGCAGAGTCTGAAGTGAGGGGTGCAGGAGGGATATTGGAGTTTGTAGACGAAGCAAGTGACGAGGGGAACAAGACCGATGCGCGATGAGCGCCCTTTGCCTACATCAAAAAACCAAAGATGTTCCAATCAGCCACCGTGAGCTCATACCGTTGAGAGCACAAGGCTTACGCTCGCGATCGATACTCACAGCTGAATCGTGGCCGTCATTGCCCCTCTCCTTGAAATCCTTCCATCGCAAACTCCCATTTCTGCCGAGAGCCTTGTTGGTTTGCAAGCCCGGTATCCCATGCACATCCACGTCGGCCGATGTAGGTGTTGGCAGCACTATCCCGTTCTCCTCTAGTGTATTGAGCAGTCTCGAGTGGTCTCGTTCCAGGTGCATCAAACGTTCATCTGCATGAAATTGCCAGGTCAGCGCCAGCATCATTTCTTGCAGAGTGAACTTACGCTGTTCGAGGATCAGGTCCCACAGACGATCCACGCTGGCTTGAGACGGATGAGCCGCGACGCCGTCCTCGGCATCTACGTCGACGACGGCAGAGAGTCGTTAGCACGAGTCGTTTCAGGAGGTAGAACCCTATCTTGCTCACCCTGCGGTCTCCAGTCGTCTTCTCCTAATTCTAACCCTTGCTCCTTCTTCAGCTCCCAGACCGCTCTCAGCAGGTTCAGCCGATGTCCAACGGATGATATGCCCAGATCTTGTAATGACGCGTGGTCCATCACGCTCAACACGTCGCCCGTTATCCCTTGTTCTGCAAACGAGCGAATGTCAGTCATGTCAGTCTTGTAACAATCATCAAGAGTAGCTGAGCAGGAACCTACCGAAGATACTATCCTCGTATTGAGTCAGGCCCAGATGCGTTAAATACGATTGGACTGCCGCTTCGTCCCAATCCAAAAGGGACATGCTGGGCGACGCAGACATGGGCGAAGTGACGGACATGATCGAATCAGTCAGCACGCGTCGACGTCCTCGATGCGATGCGACGCGCGTCTCGCTTCTCGCCCTATGCCCAGTCCCTATGGGACGAAAGTCTTGTTATACGAAGCACAATCGCGTCGACGTATGTGATTGATATTGTGTGATAATGATGTCGAGTCAAGTGGTTCGAGGAGGAAAGGACGAGGCGCGCTCGTGGACTAGGTGAAAGGATGAACGGTCGATGTCCAGTCGAGTTGGGATTGCGTCGGTCGGAGAGCGTCACTGGTCGTGTATAGGGTTTATGCGATGCTGAGCTGATGATACGGTGTATAGTCGAGATAAGTTGTGATTGTCGCAAATGTCGCTACAGCACGTCGATCAATGAATCAACAGATACTGCGGAGGACCACAAAACACGGTATTATGGCTTTCTGGCTTTCTTTCCCTAATTCAACACCTGTAGCCGATCTTCATTGTAGTCCTCGGCGCTCTTACTCGGCGATGGCAATGATGTGGTGTAGCGCGACGAGATGGTAGTCTAGAGTAATGAGATTGGCGTAGGTCGTAGAGGACGACAGGTGAGACAGTGAAACGGTGACGGAGGGTGATATGATGATGGGGGAACAAGGTTGAAACATCCTCCTTTAACCGACGAGATTGGTCCATCGGGCGGAGCTGCTCGAGTGTACTCAAGCATCTATAGCAGTAATGTCGCGCAGACGTGTGCTCATGCTGTCTATGACCCACACATGCATACACGTATCTGATGTTTCCGCATATACACAACACCAGAGCTGCGCAACCCCAGCTCACTAGGCCTGACCACCTTGGTACAGCCTCCGCATCTCGTCGCCTATGGCCAATCTCCGCTTGCCCTCGAGGTAATGCATCGCTTCGGCATACGTGGTCGGCACCACGACTCGTCCTATAGGCTGATTGTCCTCGGCCGCCATCGTGAATGAGAACGTGTTTGTTTCTCTTCTCAACTACGATCACAATCCATCACCGTGACCCGTGATTAGCTACTATACTTTCAGGCAGTCAACCTGAGATGAGTGAGAATACACTTACGCCCGTCTCCACTTCCTCTACTTCGGCCCGCACCATGATGTGCACTTTAGCCTCCCCGTCCGCCTCCTCGTCAGGCCTGGTAGTCTTGACCACTTTGGACGAGAGACGTAGTACCGCGCCGATAGGGACCGGTAAGCGGAAAGTGATCTGGTCCAGAGAGAGGAAACGCATAGGTCTCGAGGCGAATATAGCCGCGTTGGTGAAGCACAGCTCGCTAAGACGTTATTAGCCTGTAGCTTTCAGTCCAAGCCAGCTTGCTAACTTACAAGGCCTACGAAAAGCTAATTAGCTGGACTCAATACGCGGAGAGAAGCGGCACTCACCCATCGCATCAGATTTCCCCCGAACACCTTTCCATGCAAATTCCTGTTCTGCGGGAACATGAGTTGTACCGTCTCAACCTGCGAGGCGTGCAGTTCAGCTATTGGACCTTTGGAGATCGTTAATATGACTCACCTCGGTGTCCTTCATCTGGACAACTTCCTCCCCTTTGATCTTCTCGAGCTTGCTATCCGTGACTTGAAGCATGAGCTCGTGCAGCTCCCTTGACTCCTCAGATGACGGCTAGGACGTGGTCATGTTCAGCAACCGCCTACAATCAGCCCTTTGAGGCGGTACCACTTACCGGCACTTTGTCCAGAGAAGTAAGAGCCGTAGCTTTCCTCCTCTTTTGGTGTTCTGGACGTTCAGTAACATGAGCATTTCTCATCATGACCAGATAGCGATGAACGCACCATCACCGATAGTCCACAATATCCTCTCTTCGCCCGACTCGAGCTCTAGTGGTGGGATCTGCTTCGCCTTGTGCGTCACCGTATCCCTGCAGACCATGGCGAAACGACCCAGCATGAGAGTCTCCTGTTCTTGGTTATCCGATTTACTGCCCTCGAGCTTGACTACCACTTCCATCGAGCTCCTTCCTGTCCACGTGACAAAGCCGGAGAACTTGAGGTCGCTGTTTCGCGTGTCCATATTTAGCAAAGCTCCTAGGAAGTAGGATCAAAAGGGGGTACTCACCGTACATTGTGTCGATTCAGTCTGCCAAACATGTCCAATCTGTCTGCACTAGCGGTGGCGAGATACAATCCTGCTCGGGAAGACGCTTCGTGGAATTGCTGCGAGGTAGGTTTTGACGACTCGGCTTTAGGTACTGGTAGGCAGTGTCGGTATGCCACGGCGCCGGCGAGCGAGTCCAGATCTGTGTTATGTCAGTATTACAAAACGTAACCGATAGGAGATGGATGGCTTACGCTCAAGGAGCTTTCCCATGCCTATACAAAGAAGACATTAGCTCATGTTGAGATGGAAGAAGGTGGCGGGGAACGCACGGAAGCCTCCGCTCGCATTGACATATCGTTCGAAAAGCGACTTATCGCTGGCCAGAGGCAGTTCGAAGCTCGTGAAGCTCTCGCTCATATGTTTCGGTCTCACCAATTCCTCCTGTTCCTGCGGCGTCAAAGGCGATTGACGTTCATTCTCTGATTCCCCGTGACTGGACGAATCAGTTTGCGAAGCGAGGTCTGGCGAGGAGGACGATAACCACGGGACGGAGAAAGAGCGCATTGCCAGTGGTGAAGGATGACTCGCTGACGAGGATGATTCTTCTGCGAGTCACAACAATGATCAACATAGCATCAGCAGTGCATTCGTCGTGGTGCCGAGATTGAGTACTTCAAGAAGGAGGAGGAAAGGGGGGAGAGACGTACGTGCGATGGACGTGGTGAGCCGGTCGATCTCTCGTAGAGTGTACAGCTGCTGACTGGGAGTGGGCGAGAGCGATGGGCGCTTGGATGAAGCGCTGGCGCTGCTCGAGTTGTACCGGATCTGATACCATACTGGCGCAGGCGCGTTTCGGCGCAGCGCATTGCGCAGGGCGAACGACATGGCTGTGGATGCTTTCAGCTGCAGACCTGATGTGATTGGTGATGCAGTGTATCTATTCGACAATGAGCAAGTTCGTACGGTAGTCGTGATAGAGATAGAGTCATGAAGTGCAGGATTCACCCATAGCATTTGCACCTCTTACAACTGGCAACCTCTTGCCCCAGTGAGAACGAGAGCATTCGAGCGAGCGATCCGTCGGAAACGGCCCATGATAGCCGTGCCTGAGTGATGATTTCGGTCAACGTCGGCGACACCCGCGGACCACGGCAGTGATAGCGGCGCATAATCATAATCGGTATCCGGGCTTCCGTGGATCCATCTATCACGATAGAAGATCCGGTCGTCGTTTTGAAGCTGATACCTACTCCTGGGCTAGCGCTTAGCGAGACGATGGCTCGCGTGGAGATCGTCGGTCCTCCATCTCTACACATCCTGGCCGTGACGACTTCGTCGACTTCATCTCCTATTCCATCGTTATCCACTTCTACATCCACTTCGACCTCGTTCACTAATCGCGCTCGATGGACCTTCGACGCCACCCGAGTTCCCAAAGGAGAGAAGATTCATCTCTCTTTCTTTTCAGATAAAGAGGAGAAGGAGGTATATGCCATTCAGTATGAAGCTGGGATCAGTCGGAAGCTCGTATCCCGGAAATGGGCGAGATTACGGATCGAGAGGCAGAGTATGTCTTCCGCTGGACGGTCGTTTGAGGTCAACTCGTTTCGGGCATATCGATTACTAGTGCG
This sequence comes from Cryptococcus sp. GC_Crypt_5, assembly GCA_026538355.1. Lineage (NCBI taxonomy): Eukaryota > Fungi > Basidiomycota > Tremellomycetes > Tremellales > Cryptococcaceae > Cryptococcus > Cryptococcus sp. GC_Crypt_5. Next base: position 47,741 of record JALPBZ010000053.1, read on the forward strand.
TCCTTCTTATCTCTCCATATCCTCTAACTCTCATCATCGAGGGACTCGTATTGACTGACTCGATTCCTATCGCGCAGAGACCAAGTCTAGGTTCAAGTACCGCACATCATGAGACGATCCTCATCTTCACCAAGCCCGACACGGCCAACTTCCTCTCTTACATCCCGGACCATACGCCTCTGGGCGACATCACTCTACCAGGAACGCACGAGTCATGCGCTTTGTACGGATGTAAGTTATCTTCTCCCGCTATACCCCACTAACAAGCTAATGGTGTATATGTCATGTGCGCGATCCGTCGACGTGGACAGTCCCGATATCGCAATGCCAGCAACCGAGTACGCCGATCGAGCAGCAGTTGCTTGACGGTGTGCGATTCCTGGATGTGCGGTTGCGTGTCGTTGGCGACGAGCTGCTCAGTGCGTTCAGCGTCTTTACTGTTATATCCGCATGGAGAAGCATCGCTGATCTGCTGTTTTGCGTAGTGTACCACGGACCAAGACCACAACGATCGTCACTTCCTATCCTACTTTCTACACTCCACTCGTTCCTCTCCACGCACCCCACCGAGACGTTGATCCTATCACTGAAAGAAGAAACGCCCCCATTCCACCCCCACTTCTCCTCGCTAGTCTACGCCGCCTTCACGCCGTTCTTGGACAAGTGGTTTCTCGAAGAACGTATCCCGCGTCTAGGCGAAGTGCGGGGTAAAGGATTATTGTTGACTCGGTTCGATCGAGATCGGGATGGACGGGGGGGATGGCCTGGTGGTATGGGCATCCATCCGTCCACCTGGCCTGATTCGAGGATGGAAGGGTTCGAGTGGGATTGTCATGGTACGACAGTCAGGACGCAGGATTGGTCAGTTTCAGATCTGCTCGTTCTCATCAAAGCGTTATTTGTATTGACGGCGTATACAGGTATCGCGTCAAAACGTTCCTCTCCATACCTGAGAAGTTCGACGCCGTGAGTCACACCGCACGCTTATCCCTCAGATCTTTGTCGAGCTGATATCTGCTGGACTAAACAGATAATCAAGCACCTCACACCGACGCTATCTCCGCGACCGCGAGGTGAAATACCATTCACGCTATCCTACACATCCGCATCGTACTTCCCCCTCTCTCTCCCAACGATGATAGCCAAAGGCTTCGGTTGGCCGGAATGGGGCATGGGCGTAAAGGGAATCAATAGCAAGTTCTGTCATTGGCTTTTGTGCTGCTTGGTGGAAGGTAAGCGGGTCAGGGGGTGTATTGCGAGTGATTTCTTTAGGCAGTCGGCTGCGGATGGTGGGCTGGCCGAGTTGCTCGTGCAGATGAATTGTGCAGTGTAGAAGTGTAGAAGTGAGCGTTCCATTGTTGTATTACGAGTACTGTTGTATGACGTATAGACGAAGCATTGTCACGGTACGACCGGTCCAGTAGCCCATATCACACCAGCAAACCCGCCTTCTCGTCTTGATCATCGTCCAGACGAATGCGCTGCCAGCCCATAACCGTCCTGAACCAGCTGACTAGGCCATTGTACCAAGACCAAGAGCAAGTCCATGCCCACCAGCCTTTCGACTCGGCGACGTCGGACTTGACCCAAGCGCTGATATCCTGAACGACGAGACTGAAATCGCCCTCCTGCTCGCCGAAATTGCTGCGGCACATGAGACTGATCTCGTAGATGGTAGTGGAATCCAAGGCGACCCATCGCTCTTCCCCCTCCTTGATCTCTTTGCCTCGGTAGAACGCCTTGAATTCGTCCCATGCGAACGTGTGTTGTGTGCTTTTGCCTTGATCCTTGATATTGCCAGTAAGAGCAGGCGGGGCGGAGAAGGAGACTTCGTATGTCAACGATGCGGCGCGTGGGGGAGCGGGATTGCGCGGGTGTTTGGGGATATGCGCCGTGGGGGTGGTCTTCAGTACCAGCGTGAATGTATCTGGCAGATGAGGCTTGGCGTTCTCCTTCTCGTTCTCGTTCACATTCTCATTCTCGGTTACTGTAGAGGACGATTGTGTGGAGGGTGTAGATGAGAATTGCGAGGAGTCTGGGAGGACGGAGAGAGCTATTCCGCCGTACTTCACCCGGTTCAGGTCCAGTGGGAAGGGACCATAGAAGTACGCTTGGGAAGCGAAACCCGCCCCGCCGAGGGTCTTGATATCTAAACGAGGGGATGAGCAAGCGTTTGAGTAGTATGGAATGATGGACGAAGATGGGACTCACCCAGATTACCCCAGAAGCGCGCAGCCACCGGCCCTTTCCCTTCCTTCTCCTCGGATACATCATCCCCAGATGGATAGGTACTCGATGTAGCAGACGCAGACGAAAGATGTAGATCGACGGGATCGAGGTGCGAGACTGACGATCCTCCACGCACTCGGTCGTCCACTGCTTTCCAGTGCGAGAAGCGGAATGGCGGGAAGAGGGGTTCCGTCTTTGTCATTGTCCTAACGGTAGGATATGCCATAGTGCTGGTAGACTGCATTTGTTTTCTGTTACGAGGTTGATTGGTGAGCTTAAGTAAGTTGCGAGTGTATTGACCGTAACGAGCGATGTCCGGTTACGGGTAGTCACTTGTGTCATGTTGGACGTCATCGTCGAATTTAAGTGGCACTCTCGTACTTCGTAGCTTGCACGAATACGGGCATACTACGAATCACATGCATATCCTCAAGACGGACGGCCAACATCACTTGCCGAGCGCAAGCCTGCATTCCCTTTGAGTCCACGGCTGAATAGTTCTTGCCCCGTTCACCGATAGCCCACTGTACACTCCACTAAGCTGAATCAACTTGAACAAAAATCGTCTGCCCATGCTCCGCTTCTTCTCCTTGGGTCTGTTGGTCTGTGTGACAACGTGGAGGCATCGCAAGATCGCACGACCATCCTCGTCCATCTTGCGACTTCGCTTCTTACCGTAGACAACAACACTGTAAGGTGGTCTTGGTCACTTGAGGCCGGATGTCAGAACATTCGCATAACCACTGCAATTTACATTCGAGCATGCTACGTGCGTCTGATCAGGAGATACGCTACATAATCCCATTATGAACTCTTTCTTCGGAGGTGCGAGGATGGCGCCGCATCACCATCTGGCTGCGATGCCAGGCTGTAGAGGTCGTGATTGTGAGTCGACACCCTAAGCTTACTTTGGGGCAGGAAGACCTATCTGGACGGACTATTGATGTTATGCAAGAAAGGAATACAGCCAGATGCTATTGAAATGCCTCGCTCAGTCCATCCCGCTTTTAGTTCAGGATGATGCTCCTATCCGCTGAGCGGCGTCCAGTATGATTTCAGTTCTTCATGTAAGCGACGTCAACATGTCAGGCATCCAGACACTGCTCAATCCAGTCGATTCAGAGTTCCCCTCTGTCCAGTCTTAGTTGCCTTAGGCAGAGCGGATCGCCATGGCAGAGTGTTCTGTTCAAAGCGCTGCATTCATCCATGGTATTCTACCCATCGACCAAACCCGTCTAGTGGTGGGCGTTTTGCTTAGCCTTTGAAGCGACAAAGGGGTTCTTGGGGTCCTTGAGCGCCTCCTCGGCTGTGGGAGAGAAGCACAGCGTCAGCGCTGTTCACATATGGAGGCTCTGAGGATATGTGATAATTCTGTTTCAGGATGTCGAGGAGCTGCTGCACTGCCTGACGTTGAATCGCGAAAGCAGGAGAAGAATGATAAGACTAAAAACAGGACTCACTGCTGACTCCGATGTCCTGGAGCTTCCAGACGCCCGCGATAACGGCGACGCCCGAGATCATGAAGGGCCAAAGGGGCTTAGCGAGCTGTGACGACACAAGAAATATAGAGGGTCAACGTCGTCTCATACAATATGCCTTCCGTCCACGCTCTTCAGCGTCCCTTGCTGCCGTCCATGGCGTTGCTCTGCCCTCTGTCGCATCAAGGGTCGAGCATATCCTCCAATCCGCTTCTCGCAGGATGTGCGTCGAAGACACCCGCATTCGACGCATGGCTCATGGCTCATGGCTCTCATCTCCTGATTCTGCCATCGACCACTTTCGTTGCGAACAACACCTTCCTCCCTCAGTCTCCTCTCTTCGCCTTCATTATCAATTCCCACGCATCGAGTGCATGCCTCTTCATCCCCAAATAACCCGACGCTGCACGAAACGATCTTTGATAGCACTCACGGGAGTGGGCCAGGCGCGGAGTCCGAACATATTTGCGGGTTTTACCTAATATCAACAAGCGCAATCAGCACCCATTCCTTCCATGTATCCGCGGCACCACAAAATGGGGATGTCTGCGCAGTATTCCGTGCTGTCGGCGCTGTCGGCAGAGTGACTCACGAGGTGGGGCGGATGAGGAGGGTGATAGATGTCGATGTATGCATATAACCAGTTGTGTCGAATGTCTTTGACATCCTCTGCAGCAGCAGCCAGCTTGCAGCGAGCTTGCAACATGCAGCGAAGGACAGCCGGCCGATCGGAAAAAAACGGCTTTTTGGCAATGTGGCACTTCCACTTTTCCCCATGTTCGATTTCGCATCACTGTGTTATAGGGCGTCAGCATGTACATTCAGTACTGCATGTTACGACGATAATGATGCATGAACATAGTATAAGCCAGAACGTCCGATTCACTGCCGTAGACACTAGTATCACCCTGTCCATTCGTCCCAGCCGTTTGTTATTGCGTACTGATTCAAATCACTGCATTCGATCGTTAGCGTGATGATACTGGCAACAACAGTAATACAGAACACTCACATCAAAGTACTTCAGGATGATGAACACGAGAGCACCTCCCAGACCCGCCATCAGAGCCAGCACACCAAGAATGACACCGATGACAGTGTACATGGAGATCTCATTATCTTTGGCGAGCTGCTCCAATCGCTGCGTCTCCTTCTCGGCCTCTTCAGGCGAACGGTCCTTGATGATCCCCTTTGCGCGCAGATCAGCCATGAAGGCGTCCCTCTTCGCAAGAGCGTTCTTCTCCTGTGCCTCTTTCGCCAGACGAGCAAATAGTATCGCGCGAGCATCTTTCGATGAAGGGTCAATCATGGTCGAGGGTCCGCCAGACCCGCCACCGCCGCCACTGATCTGCAGGAAAGAAGGATAATGGTGCTCGGTCCATTGCTCAATCTGCCCCAATACATCAGCATTAGGCTACAACGGCTCTCACAACACAGACACTCACCTTTGCGCAGGCAATGCTCAACTTCAGGAGGTTAGGGTCATCTTTCTGCACTTTTGCGTGGATCTTGCGCGCATATTCGCGGAAGATGTACGCAACGTCTCGGGGGTTGGTCGCGCGGAGGATGAGCTGCAATAAGAATGTCAGCTAGTTCTTCATGAGTTCCGTGGCGATACGCACTTGTACAGTCTCGCCCTTTCTGATTTTGACGTTCCTTCGCAGGATGTCGGGGTTCATATATGTCCTCTCTAACGTTGCGATGGCCATGACAGCGGGGATTGCAACAAAGTTGAAGACACTCTGACACTTGAGCAGCGTCATGTAGTCCAGAGAGTCTGTGGCATGTCTGAGAGCGTCGAGGACCATCTCGCTCGCGGCCCACATGGCCTCCTTCTCCCTTGCCGGATCGATCAACTCCTTCATCGAGTTGAAACCGTGCTTGCTCCAGATCGCTCTTGGCCAGAAACCGCGCCCGTCGACAACATCCTCATGGATATCACGGTAGATGTTGGTCTTTTGGAGTAGCAAGCCCATCGAGTTGGACAAGGTCAGTTGACCAGCAAGGAATTGTCGCTCTTTGCCAGATGCAGCAAACAGGCCTGACAGTCCTTCGCCAACCAGACCAGCGACGTAGTGGCAGTACAGGTCGTAGTCGGAAATGGTGTCGACCTCAGCTACTGGTTGTTCGGGAGTGGCTAGAGCAGCAAAGTCGGCCATGCCCGCGCCCATCTTGGCGCAAATATCAGCAATGACAGCTTGGTAGCTGCGGGGTTTGGCGTCAGCTTGTTTTCTCTGCGTTCCGCTTGCTATCCGCTCACCTTTCCGGAAGCTGTGTGAACTCGGCCTGGATCGCATCAAATTGCTCGAGCACTATCTTGTCTTTCTCCTTGGACTCGTGGAATGTCCATCCTGGTTCGTACAGCTTGCGGTGCATGGATCTCAATAGGGGCAACTTGGTTGAATTTGGGATAGTCATGTCGTCTTCGACAGTGTCGAGCGCTCGTAAGACAAGGTAGAAAATGCACACCTAGAATCAATCGCATTAGCAGTCGCTCGACTTGCCATGACTTGTGGGAAAAGGTGTAAGGACCTCGGCTGTTTTGACTTACAGTCCTAGCCAAATCCCCCTCGAGCTCTTTAATGACAGTGGAGAAACTCCTACTTGTGAAATCGAGGAACTCCCAGCATTTCTTCATGTTTGGCTGATCATATCTCGTGGTAGGTAGTTCGACCGTGTCCTTGATATCTCTTGAGTCGCGCCAAACGGAAAAGGTGATCATGGCCCTCAGTTCGAGCTATGAGGGTATCAGCGTGCTTCAAGCGGTGCAAATCACGAGGATGGAACGTACGGGGTGCGTGACCGCTATCATATTGAGAGTCAGCATCGAAGCACCACTCTGATATGGCCAAGGCAAGTTGGCCGCTCACCTAGCAAGGCATATCCCAGGACGCCCATTTTGAATCGCTACTTTCGAAAGTAGTACGAGGTGTTTTGCGGAAATTGGTTTGCAAGATGCAGTGGTGATATTATCGATACGATGTGTTCCTTTGGGGCTGCCTGTACGTTCCTATATGCTTTTCACGATGTGTGAGATGGTAGAGGTCAGAGGGATGCAGTCGATAGTTGTATGTTATTGAAGTGGAACGAGCAGAAGAACGAGAGGGCCATGGCTCAGGGTGCATGTATTTACCGGGGCCTACTGTCAGGTGAGTGCGGGATCAAATTATGCCACACTACATACATTTCACTGTTACTGTCGCTCGCTGCCAGCATCCACTCGCTTGAGTCTTGATGGCTATAACTTATTTGCAGAAACAATTACAATTGCTTCTCACGCAACCGACTCGCCATGTCTACGTCTCCGGCACCAGAGGCACCAGGGGCAGCAGAGGCCGCTGCTGCGCCAGAGCAAAACCAACTGTACAACCAGGTATTCGGAGATGAGGGCGACGACGGATCAGACTTGTCCGACCTGGAAGATGGGGATCGCCCTCGAGGGAGGCTAGCGTTCCCGAAGAGAGCAGGCGCGGACTCTGGCGGTGACGCCGACGTGGAGATGGCGGCAGGGGACGAGACTGTTGATCCCGCTGGAGCAGATCCGACCCAAGAGAACGACAATGATGATGAGGACGACGATGATGTGGATGTGGACGAAGCGTATGTTCCCGCAACGGCGACTAGCTCAGCGAAGATCCCCAAGTTCAAGAAGACTAAGCGGGATGACGAAGATGACGAGGACGACGTGGATGAGGTCGCGGATGGGGACCATGACGACGACGAGAAGCGGAGGCGAAGAAAGAAGAAAAAGAGGCAGGAAGCAGGGAGGAAGAGGCGGGAGAGAAGTGCGGGCCAAGAGGAAGAAGTCGAGGAGGAGGCGCAACCTTTGTACGACGAAGCAACGCGTGAGTCCCCCAACGTCCTCACCTCGTGCCAGATCACTGATTTGATCGTCGTGTAGAACGCCGAATGGCTTTGGAGGAGCGGATAGACAATATCGGCAAGAAACAGCGCGTCGTCCGACGGAAAAAGAAGGGCGGGGATGACGAGGACGTGAGCGACTCTGTATCAAGAAGTGATGAAGTGGTCAGCTGACGAGCCAATTGTAGATCATCGACTCGTATCACGACGAAGTGTGCGCTCGACTCCGCGACAGAATGCTGGCAGCCGCAGACAAGGACGAGGCTGCCAACAGGGCCAAACTGCCTGGTACCGCTAAACTGGCCATGCTGGACGAGGTCATGGGTGTCTTGAGGAAGTAGGTCTCTGCAGTGCTATAATTGTGTTTGGAAACGTTTGACTGACTAGTGAACCGGCAGCACGACTCTGTGGCAGTCAATTGTTGACAACGGAGTTCTGGAAGCGGTCAAGCGATGGCTCGAGCCTCTGCCTGACAAGAGCTTGCCGAGTGTCGGCATCCAAAAAGCGATCTTTGAAGTGCTGCCCAAGGTTTGTCTCTTGGGCTTTCTTTGCGTCGCGCCGCAATGACGAGCTGACGTGTGAATATGCATGCAGATGGACCTGGACACTACGACACTGAAGGAATGTCGATTGGGGCCTATCGTTTTGTTCTACACCAAGACCAAGCGAGTGACACCGGGGATGAACCGTCAGGCCGACGCATTAGTTCAGAGCTGGTCCAGACCCATCATAAAGCGTCCCGCGAACTTCCGGTCGAAGCATATCGACTCGCAGAACGACGTCGAAGGCGACATGGAGGCTAGTCAGTCTCAAGGTGGTGGAGGCAGGAGCCAGAGGGAGAGCCAGTATGCGCAAGCTAGTCAAGGTAGTCAAGGAACGAAGAAGAGCAAGAGATTCGACATCCGCACTGCATTGGAGGAGAACGCTAGTCGGAAAGGCGCCAGAAGAGGTATCGTCAAGGTGTGTCTGCGTTGCTATATCACTCCATCGGAAGAGAGCGCTTGTGCTGGACTGATACTGTGATTGTTCCATAGGACATCCAATATACCGTCGCGCCCGAATCGCGTACGCAGCACCACGTCGAGGAGATGCAGCATGTCTCGAGAATCCAAATGGATAATAAGAAGTTTAACAAGTTTGCAAGGCAGATGAAGGTGGGCAAGGGTGGGGGACGGTAGTGTCGGGGATGTCAGTACTTATCATGAGCGATGATTTGAGTGAGAGAGGACTCGTCGCGGGAGGTAGTGAGAGAGACTCTCAGCCGCGCATAGCCCATCGGTATCGGCGGAGGATATGTTGTAGCATGTTCATGACTTATGCATTGGTCTGTGATTACACCTACCCTTGGCGCAAAGTAGATTCGATAATGTTACATGCTGACCCCTGCTTCCAAAAACTACGACATGCTAAGAGGCTCAACTACCAACGCTTACAGGCGCATACGGCCCAGCGGAAGACCGCATCTCGTTCCCTCCATCCCAGCCTAAATTCCCACTGGCCGTATTTCGACCCGGAATATAGTCGTGCAAGTTCGTAGGTAATAGCGCCTGGCTCCATTCTCTGAGATCCGTGGGGCGGCCTCGGTCTTCTATCGCTTTGCGTAATCTGGTCGTAGTAATGCAGGTCAGTACAGTGAGAGCATCGCTGTAAGAGGTTAATTGCAGAGAAGATGATGGCAGGGATATGGTTGTGAGACAGTGGGACAGTGAGATAGACGGAACGCACCTCGACCTGATCGCTGCGAAGAGCAGTAGTCCGATGACTGTCAAGAGGAAGAACGTCACTACCAGCTGATCTCTCGGCGAATCGCGCTCTGCACACGGTAACATGGTGACGCGGATTAGCGCTCACTCCTTTACTGAAGTACACAAGCCAGCAACGAGAGACACCGCGATACTCACTAAAGCATCGCGCCTCGACGTCGCCCTCGGTCCCCGTGCCTACGTCCGTGTCCAGTTCTGGGACTTCGGCGCCTTTACATATAGCCAATTTCTGATCCAGGCAGAACTGCCTCGTGCATGATAAACATGGTTTTGCCGGATTCTCGGGTCTGTACAGCGGTATGATCGTGGAGTTGGTGAAGCATATGCCTGTTGTGTTGACCATATGACAAAGCTCATTGGTAAGCTCGGTCTTTCCACATGATACGCAACGTAGCGGAATGGAGAGAAAGGCGGCGTAACGCACACTTGCAGTATGATAAGCTGGGATCAGTGAATATACTCGCCGACGCGCTCGAGAGCAGCAGGAGGATCACAGCTGCGCACAGCGGGACAAAGCTCAGTATTCGAGCCATAATTCCCTGCTCCGATGGTACGAATGCACTGTCGTGGCTAGGCGCGTGCTGGTCGTCTCGCTGTTCGCTGTGGTCGCAGTGTGTCTATGTGGTACAGTATGTCGAAGATGAGGGAGAGGTAGAGGTGGGTCGGATTAAGCCGGAAATTAGCAGGATTAGGCGGCAGTAGCAGTCGCAGTTGTCAATACTCGCACTCGAGTACTCGTAATTCATGACGACGCTTTACCTAGACCTACTGACTCGACTCTGCTTTCCAACATTACCAACATTACTCGAGTGCGACGACATCGCAGCAGCCATACTCACCTGTCCCACTACCACTTGTAGAACACCGTCGCCATGGCTCTCGCATCATGATTGTACTGCTACCGCGATAAAAGAATCATTGTCTGCTCAAGAGGTGTCCGGTACGTCAGCGTTTAGGCTCGCTCCTTTTGCTCCGACCTTTCATCAGCCCACGTCAGCTGAGCTAATGCGATTTTGATATCATGTGCGAACTCATAGGCACTCTCGATCCGACGCCCTTGACTGGACTTTCACGTCAAAACCACAAAGAAAACGAGATAATCTCGCACAGAATCATATTGATCATTCCTTTCAACGGCTTTCGCATCCTCTCAATCTAGACACGCCCGACCTGGACCAGAGCTCATCATATGGCGGATAGGGACAGGGCAATACCGTCTCTCTCCGCAGCGTCAGGGGCGGGACCCAGCGGAGGGGTCAATGTCCCGTCTGTCTCTGCCTCTGCCTCTGGCTCAGGAGGGGGCGGCGGCGGAGTAGGCGCCCGCTTCTTGTCCAGGCGAGTATGGGGCAGAGCTAGCGCAACCACGAAGACTTCGACGGGACAAGAGGAGCTGCCCCGCTCTGCGTCCCTCCAAGGACAAGGTAAAGCCGGTGAAGATGGGTCGCCGTCCTTGTCAGCTGGACCGACTCCGACATTTCATCTCGACGAAGCTATCGCGCTCATGGACCCTGCGTCGACTTCGGTCTCACCTCCTGAACTAATCGAACACATCAAGGCCACCTCGGTATACTTGTCAAACCTCGCAGACGATCGAAAAGATGTCTTCAGCTCAGCCGACCCTGACGCATCACATACACCTGGTCCTCTCAGCCCAGAAAACCTCAGCATCCTGTACACCAGGGCAACAAGCTTTGCGAACTACACCTCCGACACCTCTCTGCGTATAGCAGGCTTGCGACTTCTTGCGTCCTTAACAATACTTCGCCATCCACCTCGCTATTATTCAGATAAAGATAAACCACCTTTACCCGACACAATCACCCTCCGAGCTCTGTATCAGCTCATTATCGAACCCTCCGAAAACGTCTTGCAAGATACCAAGACCGAACTCGCCGGTGTACAAGTGGCCGCTCTGGCCGCTTTGACCAGGAATGGATCGGAAATAGAAGGACTGGCTGGGATCGTAGGCTGGCTCATTGGAAAGCTGGAAGAGCTGCACCCAGAGTGGGTCAAGTGGTGCGAGGGCAAAGGGCAAAATCCGGCTACAGCGCAAAGAGGCGCAGGCAGAGTGAGTCAGCCATCATCCAGTGTCTCTCCGTTCATCTGACCTGAAATCTTCGTCTACAGTTGAAGCCTTTTGAGCCGGTACCCTTGCCTTCACCCCTCGAGGTCGGCATATCGATCATCAACCTGATGCACGACATCGTTTTGGCCAACATCGAGTTGTTCGATCCACCTGAAGACGTGCCCGCCATCATCCGACCCATATTCGCATTCGTTTGCCAGGGCATCGTCTCCTCTCCATTCGTTGCCGAGGTCGCAGGCCTCAATATAAGCCAGGCTGTCAACCGACGTGACTCTCTCCCTCCCTCTCTGATCAATTCTCCCGTTCCAGCTGCGTCGACCAGCGGACCTATCCTCGAGTCGAACCTCCGTCGCGCCGTGTCCACCTCACGACCGCGCAAAGACACTGTCCCGTCCGCCTTCAGCACACCGACTTCCTCTCGTATCATGCGTCATTCGGCAATAGCCTCTCCTCGGTCCGTCACGTCGGCATTGCAGTCACCAACACTTCAGTATGCGACCATGCCGTCGTTACGCTGGCTCCTGATTCTACCTTCAGCCTGCGCATTCCTCGGAATATTTATACACGAGACGGTTCTCCCCCAGGAACAGTTCATCGACATCATGCGTTTCGCTTGCATATGTGTGGCCTGTGACGATGATGTTGCTTCAGACGTCGGCTCAATACCGGTGCATAAGCTGCTTGCGACGTTGTTCAGGTCCAATAACGGTCGTCGGGGCGAACAAGCTGTACGGACAATCCTGGAACAGCCCACGCCGGACAGCTTCAAACCTATCTTCAACGGACTGGCTGATGCGGAGAGCAAGGTAGTGCAAGGTGCAGTTTTCATCACCCGGAGTTTGCTTCTGAATCTCGATGACCCCTCGTCGACACCCTTAACGACCACGTTACTGTTATCGTCAATTGGACCCTCGCTTGTTCGAGCCATTTCGACCGTCCGCTTTCCTCAACCAGAGAGCCAGTCCGAGAGAAACAAGTGGGAAGCCGTCGATTTTGGTGTTCTTACCCTGTTGCAAGACTATCTGCACAGGCTCGAAGAAAGGGGGGTGAAGAACACTGGTCGGGGCGACGTGTGGACAGAAGGTCAAGCGGCGTGCGAGGTTCTGACGGCGCTGCAGCCTGTCGCCGCGTCCAACCGGTGAGTGCCCTTGGCATCCCGTCGGCAAGAATGCCTGGGTGGAACTGACCTTTGGATTACAGAGGTTCTAGTGTCGCACAATATTTACAGGAAGAGCCCGCAATATTCAAGCTCATCTACGACTCGGTGTTGCACCAACTTCCCACCGCTATTGAGAAGTTGCACCCATCACCAAACCCTGCCGCCACCTTCTATCATCCCGCGTACATTGCATTGCTGCTCAAGTCTGGCGACGACTTGTCCGAAGAAGACGCCTCGGTTGTGATCGACTATTACAAGCGGGAAGGGCTATGCTTGCCCATGACCGCGGGATGGATCGAGAATATTGCCAAACTAAACGAGATTTTCTTCTTATCGTCCTTATCGCTGCCAAACGCGCGGAGACAGCTCACCTCGCTGCTCTTCCACGACACATATACTAGCACTGAGGAGATGACGGAATATCGAAATGAGCTGGTCGAAAAAGCCATCGTGCCATTCCTCGAAAAAGTGCTCATACACCATTCCGACGACGAGTTCCGCCAAGAGGCGCTGAAAGTGATGATCAAGGCTGCTGTCGCCGAGACTGTCGAGCGGGACGAAGACCGTCGAACAGCTCGAGCCGCCAAGCCCGACAGTGAGCTGGAAGAGGAAGATGCTTCTGCCTTACCAAGTCAGGAAGTCAAGGCTGCAGCAGCGGGCGGAACGTTCCACGCTATTCGAAACCTTATCATCAGTCTGGCCTCGGCAGCGCGATGCAAGGAGCAAGATCCGACAAGTGCCCCTGCAACTGACAAAAGACGTCCGAAACCGGTCACCAGGGAGACCACCAATTCTTCAGCGCTTAAAGGCCTCATGAACGTCCTCTCACCTCCGACCAAAACCCAGGAGCTACCTGCAGTCGACCTAACGGACAGCAATGAGCAATCACCAGTCCGGTCACCACAGCCCAAAGAAGCGCACAGTGATTGTCAATCACTGCACGCGGTGACAGCGCTCATCACAATGTTCAATCTGCTCTCCTTTTCACCACCTCATTCGCTCTCATCATCCGCCAAAGCTGCACGAACACCAGCTTCGTCCCGATGTATCGCAATCTACCGGGATCTGCTGGGACTGCTCTACCCATTCAGCAGTAACGCTGCAGGGGACTCCACCCCTACTTCGAGAACGGCGGCCATCCCTGCCCGATGTCCTCGAGCCAGAGTCGTCATCTTGCAATGGCTGATGCGCCTTCGAGCTGATCCTCGACACCGTGTCTACCTCAAAAGAAATGTCGATGTCCTCGTTCGCACATATGCAGAGACTCTGTTCAGGACCAAAGAAGCGGTCGATGCTCAGCGAGCCAAGATTCAAGCAGATTTGGAGGAGACGAAAGCGAAGATAACAGCAAGGCAGCAGCCGCTGACTGCTTCCCGTGATGCGCTTCCGCCCCGTGATCGAATGGGGTCTACGAACAGAAGTAGAAGTCGTTCTCGACCCCCAGTCGATACTACCGGCGAAACCTTTAACCCACTGTGGAGTATTCCGGAAACGTTAGCTTTCGAAATGCCGCGCGACAGTCTGCCCAGCGAGGGGTTGTTGACATACGATCCGAATCATCCTTCCCTCCGAGTCAAGGATGGGCCACCAGTCGAAGGCGTTTGGTTGCCGGTGTCGGAGTATGTCCGGGCGCTGAACGGAATACTACGGCACGAGACAAGCTGGGAGATCGTCTCATACGTCCTATGCTTTTTGCCATATCAACTCAGTAACAAGCTGTTCTTTCGCGGGGAAAGAGCGACAGGCGAGGTCAAATCGCTTTTCAAAGCGTTGTGTGACCTGATACCTCAAGAAGATCGGGTCGAACGTCGGTGCAGGGCCCATATGTATATCAAAAGGCCCAACGTCAACGCTGCAGTATATCAGTCACTCTCGATCCTGATCAGCTATCGCGATGTCCTGTCAAGAGAGGAGTGCGATGACCTTATTGGGGCCTTCGAGATGTGCATCGAGTCAAACACCGTTGTCGCCAAGCCTGTCATTCAGGCGTTGACATTATCGATATTCGAACTGGAACAGCATATCGGCAAGCGATTATTGACTATCATCGGGAAATTGAGGGATATCAATTTCACTTCTGGTATCGCTGTGCACCTGCTCGAGTTCCTGCTGGCCCTGGGGCAGAACGGCAATCTCTTCCGCAACTTTACCGACGCGCACTACAAAGATGTCTTTACCCTAGTCATCGACTATATCGCCGAACACAACGCTCGCTCGGATCTGTCTCCCGATCTCGAGACAGCGGCTGCGAGGGAGAGCTATACTCTATCTCAACACGTTATCGGCCTCGCGTACAACTCGATCTACATATGGTTCATGGCGCTCAAGTTGTCGTTGCGACCGGATCTAGTCAAGCATATCATTGCGAAGATCCTCCAAAGTCGGTCGAAGCGGGTAGCAGTGGACGAAATGGCCGAAGTATGCTTTGACTGGCTGGCGAGGTACACATATGGCAACGCGGACCCGAAACCCGCTTCGAGCTTCTTGGCCGACATGGTGATGCAAGACCCGAGAGAGACGGAACCACTCAAAACCCAATCGTGGATACTTGGAGGCGCTATCCTCACCATCAGCTCTCATTCGAGAAGCGGTTGGGCAAAGATCACTTCGACTAGACCTACGGGCAACACGGAAGTCATAGCGAAACTTGAAAATGTCCCGCTCGTGGGACTGGGGGAAGCGGACGCTGATCTCACTTCCTTACCGGCGGTGCTGATGGCGAACAGGAACGCACTGGTCTCTGATGCGGAAGGTGTGGCGGTGAGTATCCACTGAACGTAGTTTCAGGCGTTGTATGTTGCTGACGAATACCGGTGCACCGGTCTCAGGACGCGCAAGAGATAGTCAGACAACAGTCGACTGCGCCATCTCGAGAAGACTTCGATCAGACTTCTCAGCAGGGCTTCATCTGGAGCGGAGCCACGCCGTCTCAGCGTCGAAAGGACGTAACCATCTCTCCTGCATATCTGGCCATGGAGCTGCTCTCGTCATACCCCAACGCCAGCATCGAGACGCCCCGAGGCCGATTGATCCCGAACGAAGAGAAGTATCTCCGTGCTTTACGAAACATCGAGAGTACGGCCGTTATCGATACGATGAAGATCGGTGTTCTGTACGTTGGACCTGGTCAGAAAACGGAGACGGAGATACTGGGCAACATCGATGGGTCTTCGCTCTACCTCGACTTCCTCGCTGGCCTAGGACGCTTGATCCGACTCAAGGGCCAAGTAGACGTTTACGTCGGTGGACTGAACCGAGAAGATGACTCTGATGGGGAATACGCGTATGCTTGGTGGGATGATCTGACTCAGACCATCTTCCACACTGCCACCATGATGCCGAACCATGCGTCAGACACGACATTCTCCAAGAAGAAGAGGTTGATAGGAAACGATTATGTCAAGATCATCTACAACGAGTCCGGAGAAGACTTTGAGTTCGACACGATCAAGACCGCGTTCAACTTTATCAATATCGTCGTCTCGCCTCACACTAAGCCTGAGTCGCACGGGCCGACCTCTTCGTACGCTCAAGCGCACATTACCACGAGCACGAGCGCCACGAGCGCTCTTGCAACTGCAGCCTCTGACGGTGCGGCGTCCAGCACCAATAGTCGGCGGGACGGGCCATACGTCATTTGGGGGCGCGACGATTACTTCAAAGTCATCGTGCAGCGCGTACCGGGCATCCCGGATTTCTCGCCGGTGGGCGAACACAAGATCGTCTCGCGCGAAACGCTGCCAGTCTTCATTCGCCATATCGCCAGCCTCGCGCACGATATGGCAGCGAGATACACGCATATCCGCGACGCGCGAGATCCTGCTCAGGCAGAGTACATCACTGGTTGGAGACATCGTCTGCGCGCTATGGGACGGCTGAAAGCTCAGTGAGTGGCTCGTCTACCTCTCCACGTCTGCATTGTGCTGTCGACGGCTGTCTCTGATTCCCTCAAGTCGTGTGGTGTGAAGACATGATGACCGGTACTGACTCCTGGCTTTTCAGACTACCGCCAGTAGAGGCGATCGATCCCAATGACGAAGCGAAAAAGGAAGAGATACTGAGAGAGTAAGTCGAGCCATATTTCTCGTATTTCTCCGTCTTCTTTCCGGCCGACTCGACCATTGAGAGTGAGTGCTGATCATACCTCTGAGTAGCTTTACGAGGGTGTTCTCCTATCGACCGCCAGAAGGAGGCAAGGAGTGAGGAGTGGAGTAAGTGGTGATCGAGTAGGAAGAAGGTGACCGACAGAAGAGAAAAAGAAGAAGGAGAAGAGCTGAAAGGTGTGAAGAAGAACAAACAATAAAATACGAGAGACGTGCTGGTCCACCCTTTCGTCAGATCGCATTTCATACTCCTCATTACCCATAAGTGGTCCATTATGTTCATTCCGATTTTTTGTCATTCGTACGGCATGTATTCGGGTGTCGGTTGATCACACTATGTGACATGCATGAATGTCCATGTCCTGCGTACGATCTCGTCGATCTCTTATCATATGAGCTCCGCTTGCATACATCTGAACGTAGGCGGTTATGGTACAATTGCCCCGCCAAGACCCTACAACAGCCCCTCTCTTCACTTCGTACACGTCACAGGGCCTAGAGGGCAGCTGCCATCCTAGCCTCCTTGATCCTCAGCGCACGCAAAAGCTCTTCGGCCTTGTCTCGCTGAGGCGTATTAGTCTGACTGACTTTCTCGAGATACTGAGCGGCCAAAGCCCAATCGCCCTTGAGCGCAACACCCTTCCTTCTAGCGCTCGTCCGTGAGCGGGATTGCATCCCTACTCCGTCCCCGTCCGCATCATCTTCAATCATCATACTCTCGTCTTCTTCCCCTGTCCCAAATCCAGCTCCGGTTACAGCTCCTTCGGCTTCCGCCTCCGCTTCAGTGGAAGCATCATCAAAGACGTCCCTCATTTCCCATTCGGCAACGGCAAGGTAGCTCGCTGCCATCTCCACTATCCCCAACCCGCTGCCTACTGTCCTCTCGCCTAGAGCCAGGATCTTGCGGTGGTATGCGATTGCTTCGACCGGTTGTTCCAACGTCGAGTGTAGCGATGCTAGCTTGAGAAGGATAGTGGGCGTTTGTACGCGGTCGGCACCGAGCAGAGCTCGCGTATGCGCCAGGATAGCGTCCGGCAGTCTAGTATAAGATGCAATGGGTCAGTCACTTCGCTTAAGCTCCAATGAGTCTTTTATACGGCTCCCAACTCACCGCTTCAGATTCTCATACACCGTGGCCAGCGCTGTCCACATACGGCAGTCGTATGGTCTGCGAGGCACAAATCAGCGATCATACTCAATTGTCATAAGGCCAGCACCCACCTCAACGACGTAGCTTGATTGTAATACTCGATCGCGTACATGGGCATGTCGAGCAGCTCATATGCCTGACCGAGACCGTACCACGCTCGATAGTCCTTTGCATTGACATCTGGTACCGGAGCAAATCAGTTCCGTCATAAATCTAAGTTCCAGCTATGCTCACCGATGGCTTTGCGGTATGCCTCGATAGCCGCATGTGAGTTTTTCAGCTCCACAAACTCATGGCCCATCAATGTCCACGCGGGTAGGTACTCTCGATTCAGCATTAGCGATCGCTTGAAGTACGTGATCGCTTTCGTGTGATCTGAGCGAGACGAGTAGTAGTTGCCTATCAACATTGAACGCGGTATCAGCTATGTTGAAGCTGACTGAGTTCTTCGAAGCTGCGGCTCACCGATCAAACAGCATACTTCCGCTCGATTTCGGTCGATCTCAGCGTACTCATGTGCCAGCTTGCCAAGTTTGGCCTGCTTGTTCATGACGTAAAGCATATTAGAGTAGATGTCCACTTCCTCCATTCTGAAAGGGTCCGCGCGCTGTACCGCGTCAAACTCATGCTCGGCCGTCTCGAAGTCTGCGAGCGGCGACGAGCAGTCAGCGACAAATCAAGAAGCTTGGTCCGCATGGGCAATCGACCTACCTCGCATATGGTAGTATACCATTGCACGCTGCGCTTTCAGATGAACGCTCGAAGGGAAAATATCGAGCAGTTCGTTGATCATGCTCATCACCAGGTCGGTAGCGGTGTGTAAATCCAGCATACAGCTGATGGCAAAGAATGTGAGCATGGGAGAAGACGGGAGTTCCTCTTTCATCGATATGAACTGTGTAACATCTCTCAGCTGGTGCTCCCGTGACTGCCTTTTGGGCAGGTGGATAAGGGGGACGGAATCTCACCATATCTGCCGAATGGACCAGCTGTGCCATCTGACTCCACGCGCTCCAATTGTACGGTTTCAGCCTCACGCTCTCCATCAAGCATTTGACCGCAGGTGGACGACGATCCAGACGCATGTAGCATAACCCTCGGAGATACACCAAATATGGATCCTTCTCGTCTTTGAGCTCGGTGATCAAGGGCGATAAAGCGGGATATAGAGCTAATCGCTCTTCCTTCGTGTCGAGGAAATGCGGCAGGGATTCCTGGGCTTTTCTGTCTGCCGACTGCGCGAGGTGCATGCACCGATCAGCGTTGACAGAAGAGAAGGAGGAAGAGCAAGCTTACCAGGTACATGGAGTAATACCTGAGAAACCTCGCTCGACTGCCCCTGGCTTCTCTCAGAATCCAGACCACTCGATCATACTCTTTCAGGTCAAAGTATCCTCTAGCCAACTGAAATTCGTCTTCCTCCAGTACATCATCTTCCTCTTCGAGTTCGATCCCATGCATCGTTCGTCCTCGGCTGGGTCCAGCTTCGGCATTGAACGTTCCGGGTCCTGGAGACGGGAGGAAATCGCCTATTGATGGCCGCGGTTGATTGGGGGGTGATTGGAGCGGTAAGGCCGTCTGTGGCTGTGGTGGCGGCGAAAAGGGAAGGTGCGGAGCTGCCCTGTACTCTCTCGGTAGAGATGAGAGAAGCTCAGACGCCCTGTGAGATCAGAGACATAGATCAATGTCTGTCTTTCTGGGATGGTAAGAGATAGGACCACAACAAACCACTTGGCAGCTACCATCAGACCTCTATCCCGCAATTCCCGTATAGTCCGCCGCAGATCGTGCGCCATCTGTATCCTAGCCGCCGGAGAAAGTGCATTGCTAGGCATGTTGCGTCGTTCACAACAACTCAAAAGAAGAAGAAGAGTTGTAGAGTAAGCTGATTAGTGGTTAGCTATGGAGATGGTTTGTTGACAAGAGGAGAGCGAGACTGACTTTTGGTTGATACGCGTTTCATTCCTTGGATGCGGGGCAATGTTAGCTGATAGAATGCGGGGTAGTCTGTGCCACTGGTCCCGGCGTTACGGCAATAGCTCATATGGGCTGGAGCCCCTCTTCGTTGTGTCCTCCTCGTTCTCCTTGTCACTTAACTACAGCTACACAGGCCTCCGCTTCATCTCGACCAGCACCATCATATATCACATAGCTCTGTTTCCTGCCAGCACCAGTCAGTCAGCTGTCAAGAAGGTGGATTCCATCGCACAGCTCAGAGCTAGGGTACAAAGCTCTCCAGCACAACCAGTAAACTCCTCCCTCTACGCATAGCAGAAGTCTTTCTCACACTGTTCGTCCACCTCCACACCCATTCTGCCACTTCATCATGGCATCTTCAGGTACTAAGCGACCCTACGCGGACGATGCGGCATCAGCGAGCGGTCGAAGTGATAGATCACACGATGAGCGACGAGCGAGACCGAAGGACTGGCGGGACGCCTTCCTAGAGGACTCGCCGCGCCGCAGGGATAAGAGTCGAGAGCGGAGATATGACCAAGACAAAGATCGAGATCACTACCGCAGGCGCGATGATGGGGCTGACCGATCTAGTCGTGACCACCGAGACAGAAATGAGAGGGAACGGTACGATGATCGCGATCATGTCAGAGATAGAGATGCGCGAAGGGACGGAGACCGCGCCGGGCGGGACTACCGTGACAGAGATAGAGAAAGAGAAAGGGATCACCGTGAGCACGATAGGGGGGATTATTCCAGACGCCATGGTGACCGGAGTGATCGTCATAGGGACGATCGCAATGATCGCAGAAGGAATCACCAGGACAGGGAGGAAGGCGAGTGCGTTTCAATTCACTTACAAATGATCGATTGCAAAGTATCTCTGGATGCTGATTCATACGATGGATATAGGCTTGAACCATCGCCTCCAAAACCTACCACGAGTCTGCCGGTAACCTCGCCTTCTCGTACTCTCGGCGACAGAACCAAGCCAGGCAACGCTCCCCAGCGGATGCCACCGGCCGGTCCTCGAGCATCATTCCAGCCCCTGTCAGTGCCAGCCCACTCTCGCTCATCTAGCTTCCAGAATCGTCCTCAGTCGCTCGACAATATGTTTGACGCCCCAGCGCCAGTAGAGAAGGAGGAAGAACCTGAAGAATCTATGACAGTGCTTGAGGAAGAGAGAGATTCCGAAAAGATCCTCGAGGAGCGCAGGAGAAAGCGGGAGGAGATCATGGCCAAGTTCAAGGCGAATGGAGGTCGGCCGGCTGTCACGACGCCGAATCCAGACACCAAAGATCTTCATGAGTCTGGAACCGGCGCAGAGAGTGTGACAAGTGCTGGATTCAAAACAGGTGTCCGAACTGGTTTAACGTCGACCGGTAAGTGTTTCGCAGGTTTGTCCCGTGTCTTCGGGCTAAAGTGACCTTGGCTATAGGTGCCACGCCTCTGTTGAAACAGCTTGGTACGAGATCAACCTCTACTATGCCTGCAGTCGCATTATCACAGACTCCACTCATCGGGCACGAGCCTTCCCTTGCGCCCACGCCGATGGGACATGACTTTGATCTGAGCAAACAGGTCGAATCAGTGGGAGCTGCCGCCATCCCCTCAGAGACGAAGGAGGAGGGTATAGGTGCAGAGATGATGATCTCCGCCGCGGACTATGATCCAACTCGAGAGGCCATGGTCGATCAGGAGAAGAGACGTAAAGACATGGAAGCGATCAAAGTTGAGCCAAAGGACGTTGCAGATGGGGTGGGCGAACCGGTCACAGCCGTCGACAAAGTCGAAGTTGAAGACGAATATGAGGAAGTCGAGATTGAAGAGGAAGATGAGGATGAGGAGCTTGACATGTTTGCTGCGTTTGGGGACGAAACGAGGGAGAAGAAGAAGAGGAAGGTCATGGTTCGAAGGCTGAAGAATGGCGCGAAAGCAGGAGAGACGAAACCGCAAATAATCAAGAAACCGGCGAGTACAATTGCGCCAGAAATGCTCGACAACGCCGATGACACCGAAGGATACTACCGTATCACGCCTGGCGAAATCGTCGATGATGGCAGATACCAAGTCACCATCACTCTCGGCAAGGGAATGTTTTCGGCAGTTGTCAAGGCAAAGGTGCTCAAGGCTGTCAATCAAGAGCGAAGGCAGGATGTTGTCGGGAGAGAAGTCGCTATAAAGGTCATGCGTAGCCAAGAAAGCATGTGAGTAGAGCTCTCGAGCTTTCGTCGTCAACGCTGAATGGGAACGCATAGGTACGTGGCGGGCCGAAAAGAAGCTCAAATTCTCGGAAAGCTCAACGAAGCCGATCCTGAAGACAAGAAGCACATTGTGCGAATGGAGCATACCTTTGAACATCGCGGTCACTTTTGCATCGTCACCGAAAGTCTGAGGTGAGTTGACTGATGCACCAGACTGTATATCCGACTGACATTCCCACAGCATGAACTTGCGCGATGTGATCAAGCGGTTCGGCAAGGACGTCGGTCTCAACATGCGCGCCGTAAGGGCATACGCCCATCAAATGTTGCTTGCTCTCTCGCTAATGCGGAAATGCAGCATTGTGCATGCAGATATCAAGCCGGATAATATCTTAGTAAGATCGCTAGCTTATATCCATTCTGGCTTGACTAGGCTGACATCAGATCCCATCAGGTATCAGAGAACAAAGCTACTTTGAAGGTCTGCGATCTTGGTTCAGCGGCAGAAATCACCGAAGGAGAGATCACACCATATCTAGTCTCGCGGTTCTACCGTGCACCCGAAATCAGTAAGTCTCAAGGCTGATCATCTAGTGATTTCAAAGCTAAGCGACATGCTCTCGTAGTTCTCGGCCTTCCTTACGACTCAGCCATCGACATGTGGTCCATCGGTTGTACACTCTACGAGCTGTATACCGGCAAGATTCTCTTCCCTGGACGGTCCAACAACCATATGCTCCTGCTTCAGATGGAGCTGAAAGGAAAGCTTAATCATCGTATGATCAAGAAAGCGTCTTTTGGGACGATGCACTTCGATGAAAATCTCAACTTTATCAGCATTGAGAGGGAAAAGATCACGGGACAGGTAAGTTCACGCCCGGTAATTGCTTATACACAAGAAGCTGACGATCAACTATTGTAGGATGTCGCGAAGACACTCGTGATCTCCAAGGCGACTCGTGATCTGCGTTCCCGCCTTTTACCGCCATCCTCAGTGCAGCTGAAGATGAAGGACGAAGAGCTGAAACAGTTATTGAGCTTTGTGGACCTGTTGGAGAAATGTCTCCAGCTGGATCCGGCAAGAAGATTGACACCGAGGGACGCACTGGTGCACCCTTTCCTCGCTGGATGACCATGACGTAGTGGACGCAGAATCGCATGGAGCTCTGTTGACTCATAGGTGTTCACGTCGCATGCAAATGGATCACCTTTGTTGCACCAAGGCTTCTCATACTGTACGTACAAGTCAAAGAGCAAAGAAGCGTTGTTGCACGCACGAAGACAGTTGGAGACATGAAAGGAACTAGCGCTCTAACGCGTATGAGGTCAACGGGCAACTTGGCCTCTGTTTGCAAAGGAGTGTGATGACGTTGCATGATGTTGGGACGTTCATGACGGTCGACCGCTCATGACAAGCAAGGAGTGTAGTGACGTTCATGACGTTCGACCGTCCATGTCGAACATCATGCTGAATATCGGTCAAGGGAGGTGATTGGACCGTGCGGTGATGCTGGCACGGCAAGTTCTATCAAAGAACGTCATTGTGGCAAATGTGTCGAGCTTCGGGCATGTATATACGGCCAGCCAAGCATGGTCTTCCTCACTCTATCTTCACAATTCCCGTATCCCATCCCACACCGCACAACATATCATACACTCTGCTTACTATACCATTTACTCACGGTAGACAGCCATCACACCCTCCACAATTTAGTCATCTACCTACGGAACACTGCTCTGTACCCTCACTCGGGAAACACAAATAGCGATGTCCTACTTACTAGAGCAGGCTCTAATCCGACACATTTTATTTAGTAAATGATCAAGAGTCTCATCTCTTCGCACCAGACTGTAGAACCTTAGCTGATGCTGTTGCCCGATGCAGACGCTTGGGAGGCTGCTTCATCCGCAAAGTCCAAAGAGGCCTTGAATGACTATAACAGGACAAAAGTCAACTATGGGTCCGCCAGAGAGCTCATGGAGGACTTGTTTCCCGACGACTCGATATCCAATGGACAAAGCTCTGAGCAAGACAACCCATACCATCCACTCGATTTTCCGGCGCTCAATTACGCCCACACTCTGTATGAGGACCGGGATGATTTCAGTCGAGATGCTATCACCGCGGCGATACTCTGCAGACAAAAAAACATGCAACCGCAGAGGATAGCTGAGCTACGCACTGCGCTCACGTCTGAGAGGTTTCACACGGCACAGGGCAGTGGTTGGAATGCTGCCTTGTTGAGTCTTCGACTACAACCAGACGATCAGAATCGGGGGGAAGCTTTATCCGCAGTCAGATGTCATTCCCCACGACCGACGAGCAGTCTGGACCCGTCTTTAGTACGAGAGGCGTAGACCTCTGCTTGAGCGACAGCATGTTACTCTCGCTCGCTGATCTCTATCGGCATCGACCCGGAGAACGCATTGGCTTCGGGATCCCACCACAGATCAAAGAACGATTTTCTGAGGGGTTCCAGCCTCAAGCTGAAATCTTATTTTCCAAATTTGACACACTGAACTCCGAACGACAGAGGACGCCTTTGGAACTTGAAGACATTCCACATCGTCAAGAGCTGTACATGAACTGGACCAAGACGGGCTCATCTGATGGACCCCCGCACCAGAGTACATCTGGGCAATCGGAATAGTGTACCGCGTCATCATATGGTACATGTAATCACTTGCTTGCTTGCTTAGTCGAAAGTTTTCATCGTAATCTCTGCCCTCATCTAGTAGTCTCTCTTTACTCTTCCCCTCATGCGACATCATCCTTGAAACAACATGGTTGATAATAAGGCCAATCGAGCCTGGGGTCCAATCAACTAGTAGTTCAGTGGCTGGATTGTGCGACGTGACGCATGGTCTGGCGGGGGGCTAAAAGCAACAGGCCAGAAAGCGGTACCATATCTGTGCTCGTGTCATCTCCTGCGAAGTAAAAGTCAAGCACATCCACTCGAACATTGCAAAACCTCTTCTGTTAGCTTGAAGTACGATGTCTGCTGATTCTGGAAACACTATAAGGTGCCGCAAACGAGCTCTACAGATCCACTGACTGTTCCCCTCAAACACGTTACCGTCCCATGCATACCCGCGTTCTTATCCCCAAGGGGAGTGTTAGTTGTGCGCTCCCGCGTCAACACTGACAGTCATCCTATCCTTCAGTGAACCGATAACCTTTGTAGTACCAAGACTCGTAACACGTTACAGATTACTTGTACAAGGCGCTAAGAAGCTTTGCCATCTGTTAGAAGACAATGGTTGGGATAATCAAAGGTCGTATCGCTCTGACGAGTATGAGGACAACTTCGATTCTCGGCGAGGTCTCAGTGACGTTGTATGACGACTGTCTGTGAATGGATGTGCCATGAAGGTGCAGCGATGACGACAGGGACGCTCGAATTCGAGGTCGATCAAAGGATGCTCTCTAGATGAGGGCTTTGCGGTTTGGGCTACATATGATCGTCGTATTATAGCCTGACCCCCTCCTGCATCACAGCTCTATATCCCACTCATATCTCACTGCACCCCACATACTCTACACTACGCACCGAATACTCGCCACAGCATATACTCTGCACAGCACCGCATACCTCGTATCACTGAC
Source organism: Cryptococcus sp. GC_Crypt_5 (assembly GCA_026538355.1). NCBI lineage: Eukaryota > Fungi > Basidiomycota > Tremellomycetes > Tremellales > Cryptococcaceae > Cryptococcus > Cryptococcus sp. GC_Crypt_5. The sequence goes on from JALPBZ010000053.1 coordinate 73,337, forward strand.
TCCTTGCCGTTCTTCTGCAGTACAGTCTATAGTACCTCTCCGTCGAACAGGAAGCAATAAGTGACGATGGACTTTTCAGCAAAGAACTCCTCGATAAAGAACAGCTCGATGGAGGACACCACAACAGTGGACACCGCAAGGATGAGCACTCCGACAAGGCGCTCTTCGACAACGGATCCTTGGACAGGGCCCACCGCGATAACGACCAGCCCGGCAGCGGACAAACCGACAACGGACAGCCCAAAATCGAGTAAACCAACAAACGACAATTCGACAAAGAATACCTCGACTGTGCCGGGTTTTCCGATTGAGGAAAGGCAGAACTTGGTGCGCCGACATCCGAGTGAGTCTCCTTCACAGTATCGTCTAATCTCGAGTCTTTGAACTGCAGCGTGACGTATTTGCTGAAAAGACCCGGCACTGTGTCCGGCTCAGATCTTATCGAGGCCTTGTTCCCTGAATCGACGGAGGACAGTAGAGGGAGCTCTTTCAATTCCTACCATCCGATCGACTTTGCAACGCTCGCCCGTGCGTATCATGGGCGCCAGACGGATGACAACGATCAATTCCGTCAAATTGTCACCACGAAGTTACCGGAGTACTTTCGAAAAAATATGGATGACCTCAGTTTTTTGACGCACCAAAACGTGATGGTCTTTGCGAACTCCGAAGGGCCAGAGAATACCGATCTGAACGCTGTGTTAGCCTCTGTCGATGCCGAGGGGCCCAGAACCGAGGCTCTGGACAGTGGCTTGTCGTTGTTAGGTCTAGCTTTTGCCGGACGGCGTCAAGGTGTAAGAATTGTCGCCAGTCACCTTCAACCCGTTATGGACAAGGACGGAAGATTTGAGGGTTGGAAGCTGACAGAAACAGGCGAAGACTGCTTGCAAATCGATTCTATGTTGCGCCCGCTGACCGATCTCTTTCGTCCTCATCCCGGCAAACCCATTGGTTTTGAAATGCCCGCAAAGCTCAAAGAGAGCTTCTCTGAGCGACTTCGGCCTCACGCCGTATCGTTATGGACTGCGTGCAGCGACGCAAACGTCGCCCGAGGTTCGGACGCCGAGACGCCTTTCACAGAGGCAGACATCCCCTTGCGACGAGAGCTGTATCTGAAGTGGGCCGAGAAAGCGCTTGGCTCAAGCCAAGCGCAGCAATCTGCTGCACGACAATCTGATGCGAGACAGTCTGATGCGGGACAGTCTGATGCAGGACAGTCTGATGCAGGACCATCGCGGGTGACCCGTCTCGGGTCCGTGTTCGCTCGCTGTCTTGGGATCCACCGACGTAGCCAGCAAGAGTCCGACGTTACCGGCTCTTCTCGCCAATAGGCGGTGATCAACGCGCAGAGGGATGACAAATCGCATTCAAGGTCGGAGGATGAGAGTGATTGAGCAGGCCGGTGCGAGATTGAGTGAGATGGTCATAGCAGTCATAGCCCAGTCAGAGATAGATAATTTAGTGATACTCGTACACAATGCAAGAGATGTATTACGGGGTACCCAATCCCGACGGAAGATTGGCTCGGCACCCGGAGCTCGGAGCTCGCCGCCAACAGCTGAAACCGGCACTGTAGGCTGTTTCGCGAAAATAAGTTGCATCTCCAACTATATATTCTTGACCGTCATTCATACTCGTTTCGTCGAAGTCATCTGTGCAGAGCGATGCGGGCCGCTACGCTGGGCTTGAGGCTCAGAAATTCGGCAATCGTCAGTAAGGCGAGCTGCGCCCTCGGAGGACCCTCATGCTACAAACCCATTTTCCCGGGCGGTATGTTCTCATGGGTTTCTTGCTTGATCAAGATGACCTTTGCTCACGTCTACTCACTAGCTCGACGAGGGTATGCTTCTGGGCTCAACCCTAGTCCTGCAAAGCCTCCTCGCTATGGCCAGCCACACGAAAGCACCCATCCCCACTTACTCAAAAAGGGCCAGCTCACTTCGAACGTCCCGGCAGAGGAATATGAGCGACGAAGACGACGGTTGATGGAGAGTCTGGGAGATGGAGCGAGGGTCATATGTATGGGCGGGACAGTACGGCTGATGGCTCAAGGTGGGTCTTTGTCACTCATGCGTAGAGCGGCAGGTGCAATTGAACAGTGTTCAGGAAACGGAGCTGACAATACTGGCTTGACCTTGTGACAGGTATTTTGTGAGTATATTGTACATTCATTTCCCTGGGAAGAGGTCATTGACGCTTACATCGTACACCTATCAGCTATCGCTTCAGACAAGGTGGGCAGGCTACCATAGTCGAACGATGTCAAAAAGCTAAACCGCAGCTGCAGCAACGGACTTTTACTATCTCACTGGCTTCAACGAGCCGGACGCGACCCTCGTTCTAGGTGTGTCTGTCACACGAGGTGTCCGAGAAACGACTTGACTACTGACGAGATATCTCAGAGTCAAGACCGTCCACCTCTCGAGGATACAAATACACCCTTTTTGTCCCACCGAAGGACGCACACGACCTATTGTGGGAAGGAGAGAAGTGCGGTGTCGATGGTGCGACGACTATCTTTGGTGCTGATGAGGTAGATAAGATGTCGTTCCTTTGTGAATGCGCCGCGAAATCGCTGACATACCTCCAAAGGCACATCCCAACACATCGCTCTCCTCTTTCTTGCCCTCCTTACTATCCCCACCATCGCAGGGAAAGATCTATGCGTCTCTGCCCCCATCGCCATCACCTTCCGCATCATCTCAGCCATTCCACCCACCTTCACCACGCAGACGATCAAGCTTGCTCAAGCTACTTACCCCCTCCTCATTTACCTCCTCACCAACCGAGATCAATTCCTCGGATCCCCCTCATCTTCTCTTAGCCGCCGCACTCTCATCAGAACACGTCGTACCTCTCGAAAAGGTGATACAGAAGCAACGCATGATCAAGTCGCCCTTGGAGATTGCCATCATGAAAGAGGCAGCTGATATCAGCTCGAAAGCCCATGAGCGAGTCATGCGTGCTGCCCAGCCGGGAGGGACAGAGAGGGAGCTCGAAGCTGAATTTGAGTACTGGTGTGCCAAGAGCGGTTCCGAAAGACCAGCCTACGTCCCTGTCGTAGCCTCGGGGTGAGTCACGGACCGGATACCAGGCATCACCTACTGACTTGGATCGACCTAGTGCGAATGCACTGGTGATCCATTACACTCGGAATGATTGCGCTTTGGACAAGAACGATGTAAGTAATGCCGCCCGATAACTTTCCGTACCGAGCTGACTCGCGTTTGGCAGCTCGTCCTGATCGATGCTGGTTGCGAGTACCACATGTATGCGTCCGACATTACACGCACTTTCCCGGTGTCTGGCACATTTACTCCGCCTCAGCGAGATCTGTATGAGGCGGTTCTCAATGTCCAGAAGGAGTGCATACGGAGATGTACCGTGGAGGGAGATGTCTCTTTAAGCGAGCTGCATCGAGCTAGTACGTCGCCCTGGGTCGCTCGGTGTAGCCTTCACGGAAGGAAAAGCTGATCCCGCCCCTTGGTAGGCTGTAGCTTGCTGCTGGAGGAGTTGAAGCAGATCGGCTTCAAATTGAACGTGGGCGATGTCGAAAGATCACTGGTCAGTAAGAGCGCTTCAGGCGCTTGTCCCTGACATTACTTTCGAGGTGCTGATCGGTCCTGCGCAGTATCCTCATTTCCTCTCGCATCATCTTGGTTCGGACCTGCACGATTGTCCGACGCGGGATCGGAACGCAACGTGAGTTGCCTCTGAAGAATCCGGCCGAGGAAGTCGTCTTGTGCTTATGTCACCCTTTCACGAATAGCCTTGTGGAGGGGAACGTTATTACTATCGAGCCAGGGCTGTATGTGCCTTTCGACTCGCGGTTCCCGAAAGCTTTCCATGGATTGGGAATACGGATAGAGGTGAGCAAGCACGTGCTCTTCTTGCTTGCGTTGCGAGCGGCGACAAGTGGGGTTTGGTATTTGAAGAGACGGAGGCCGATATCGGACTGAGCTGTGATCAGGGCTGACGATTATGTTACTTGTGCCACTGCCGCAGGACGAAGTGGCGTTGCAGAAAGACGGGCCATTGATATTATCGGCCAATGCTCCCAAGGAGATTTCGGATGTAGAGGGAGCGTGTCAGGGACTCCTAGACGCTTGATGGAACGCCGTGCAGAAGTGATGCAAATGCATACGCACATGCATTATAGCTGCCCATTGACAATGAGGCTAGAGTGAGAGTGACTGCCCAAACGTGGCTTTGGGACTTCAGGGACAGATAAGATCTAGTATTTTTAGACTGCCTCTCGATGACAATTCACCAACGTGCATGATTCAGCTATATTACACGTTCACGTTCACAAACGCAATTCACTACTGGATGGCCATGAACTTTCGATTTCTCACGCTGAGCAGCCGCTGCAGCACCCAATGGTGCCTTGCCTTTCGGGCCGTACTAGCGGCATTGGACCAGTCGTACTCACAAACGCTATAGTTAGAATGCACACGTTTGACTTTGACCACATGACCTCGGGACCAGCGACCTATGACGGGATTGCTCCGGGACCTGGACGGAGATGAGTCGGTGGAGCTGTGAAAAAAAGTTTGAGACGGACGCCAGACAGGTGACCTGGCGAACGTATAAGAGGAGCCATCAGGTCTGAGATACTCTGAGCTCTTAGACGAAAAGCGCGATCAGTGTCTAGCGTAGACAGCTACTTTGAACTCGTTACCGGATCAAAAAGGAGGGCGACATAGCGACATAGCGACATGTCGATCATACCCGCACAACCACCGACGGATGTTTCGGGCGTGTACGACCAGGGCTCCCCCGAGTCTCTGGCCAAGGAAAGGCAGGACGAGGCCGTTGATAGGCTTACTTTGCCTGCGAGCGGCTATGAGCTCAATGCCGAGGCCGACGCGGACGGGCAGCTTCAGCAGAAAGGTGAGTCGCTCCTACCCCCCTATGAGCTTGACCCGGAGAGACGTGGCGGATGGCACATTAGACACGAGACTGACTCCCATCGTAGCTAAGCTCTCGGACTACTTTACCATCATGGCCAGTGGATTCGCGCTCGTCTCGGACGGGTACCAGGTACGTCCTCTTGTCTTCTTGACCATTCCCAACCAAGTGAATAGTCGCTTACTCCTCGTTTTCCGTCAACAGAACAACTTGTCAACAGTGTTCAACCCAATCTTCGTGAGTCGCCTTCTTCGCCGCACTCCGCCCACAGCAGCTGCTGACTGAATTTACTCTTAGGCGATCCTATATGCCAAAGTGTACACGAGCGCAGTCAAGACCCGTGTCAGCAATGCTCTACTTATCGGAGGTCAGTCCAGATCCAATCCATGGTTCCAGCCGTTATAGCCGTTGCTGATGAAGATGGACAGAGATCATCGGTCAATTGGGCGTTGGGCTTATTTGCGATTTGGTCGGACGAAAGACCGCTATGGTCGCTACGACAATGATGATCGTGGTTGGCGGTATACTCTCAACCGCATCATACGGTTCCAGTGAGTCGCGCTCTGCCTTCCTCGTCAAGATATACGATAGCTGACGAGCGGCCTCCAGCTCCCGGCGGTCTGCTCTGGATGTTGTAAGTGTCGCTCTACCGACGATCTGATATGACGAGCCATCAGCTGACTTGACATGTGCAGGACCGTGTCTCGTGGTTTGGTAGGTGTGGGAGTCGGCGGCGAGTATCCCGCTTGCTCCACTGCTGCGTCGGAGTCGGCCAACGAGAAGTTTGGTCGTGACCGCGGAAAGATCTTCATCCTCGTCACCAAGTGAGCGCACCGCTTCCCCTTCTTCCCATCGCATGACGCAGATCGCGTAGACTCGTGCTGACCGCGACTCTCGTGCTCTCGTGCTAGCTTGATGCTCTCCATCGGTGGACCTATCGTCATCTCCTTGTTCCTCCTCATTATCAATGCGGCAGGGTACAAGGGCACCAAGGACAGCTCGGACATCTACAAGCTCGAGTACACCTGGCGTATCTGCATGGGTATCGGTGCGTTGCCTCTCCTTACTGATACTGTCGACGAGTGAACGTTCTGACAGAACAATGAGTATAGGAGTCTTTATCCCGCTCTCCGTCTTCTACTTCCGGTGAGCCGCCCATCGCACGACACCCTACGTGCTACGCATGCTGACCACGAGCACAGACTCAAGATGATGAACTCGAAACTCTACCGACGTAATGCCATCCGCCGTAGTCCGCCATACGACCTCATCTTTAAACGATACTGGAAGACCCTCCTCGGTACCGCCGGCACATGGTTCTTGTGAGTCTATCACAACCTCCTGCTTCCATTACACGTGCTATGATTGTGCTGATCAGCTCTGCGACGCAGGTACGACTTTGTCACTTTCCCCAACGGTATGTCAAGCCGACAGCGCTATCGACCGCGTAGCTGATTCGCTTTGTGCCCTAGGTATCTTCAGCTCGACGATTATCGCCGGTGTGATCCCAGGCGCAGGTCTCGTCAAGACCCTCGAGTGAGTCAAACTCGGAGTTCTCTCACACTTCAATCACGTTGAGGAGTAAAGCTCATCGCCTTGTGTTTCGCGACCAGGTGGACGCTCTTACTGGCCGTCTTGTCTCTCCCCGGTGTTTTCCTCGGTGCCTGGGTGGTCAAGTAGTGAGTCGGCCGTACATCATTACAGTGATTGTAGATCGCGATGCTGATGTGAGGGATAGCACCGGCCGTCGTAATCTGCTCATGATGGGTTTCTCCGGATATATCATCTTCGGTCTCATCGTCGGCCGTGAGTATACTTACTCTAAAGTAGATGTCTACAGCGCTGATACCTGGTCATCAGTGTCATACGACAAGATCACCAAAGTCATCCCTGCGTTCATCATCATGTCAGTTTCTTGTATCAATATACGCTGAGATCCAGCTGACGTGACTTCTGTATCTTTAGGTACGCGTTCATGCAGTCCAGCGGAAACTTTGGTCCAGGAAACATGGAGGGCAGTGAGTAGACAATGCGAAAAGCAACACTTGCGTGAAAGGTAATTGAGACTGACGCAATTCATTACCTCGTGTTCACAGCTATCAGCGCAGAGGTGAGTCACGTAGACCCAATGGCGGTGTTCAAAGCTGATGATATACTTACGCATAGTCCTACCCAACGAGTATCCGCGGTACATGCTACGGTTTCAGTGCCGCGGTGGGTAAAGCGGGCGCAGCCATCGGCACGCAGTGCTTCACGCCTATCCAGAGTGAGTGGCACCAGTATCACGAGCTTTGACGGTGACTAATTGCCGTATTTGTTGTGCACCATAGACAACCTCGGCAAGAAATACACTTTCATCATTGCTGTGCGTACCGCTCCAAGTATATCAACAAAAAACAGTAGCTGATACAGTCTACAATGTGAAATAGGCATGCTGCGGTGCGGTCGGTGTCGCACTGGCGTACTTCTTCGTCGAGGACAAGGGACAGGACAGGCTCGAGAAGGAGGACGAGGCGTGGCGCCTGTACCTCGTCGAACACGGGCGGGGCGACGTGGTCATGGGCGATGGCTCGGAGGGGGAGAGGAAGGCGGAATCTAATGCCGAAAAGGGTGAATTGAGCTTTGTCGAGTAATCCGACTAGCAGGTGGTATAGTACTCAGTAACGAGGAATGAGTTACGCCATCTATTGAAAGGAGATCGTGAGATGTCGTGAGGAAATAGTATGGCAACAGGTTTAAGGAGGACAAGCTCAGTATGATATAGATCCCGAGTCAGATCGCGAGCAACGATTATAATGGATGACGCGATGCAACGCAATGCAACGCAATGCAATGCAATATAGTGATCGTTGCATCACTACAGTACTAGCCCAGATCACAGATCCCGTTCGAAAACGAAAGTTACAATATCGGTATAAACAGATCCTCCTCACAGTACGGCACACCACGTCGCATCAAGCACACGCTGGCCCTTCTTCGTCTCTCGCTGGGCCCTCTCCCTCGATGACCAACTCTGCTCTCTTGACGCTCCAGGCAACAAGATCATGACCAGTACTTCGGCAGCGAACCAGCTGGCCAATTGGAACCCAGCTGCGAGCTTTGCCGACAAGACCGCTTTGCAGATCAGTCAATACTGATCCGCCTTTGCGCCATAGTCATCTCGTTCTTCTCGGCGCCGCCCGCAGACGAGACGGTGCTGCCAGTCCGCCAGAACCCGATGACGCTAGCCAAAGTGGTTGTGCCAGATTGGTTGAGCACTGCAATGCGAGCATCTTCAGCTCGAATTCCGATAACCACGCAGTCTCACACTCACCAGCCTGCTTTAGACCCTTGCCGAAATTGCGCCATACCATCGCACCCCAGATCAAACATGCGACCAAGAGCGCGAGGCTCAATGCGTCGAATGTAGTGAGCGACTTTGCGATTTGTGCGTATGTCGTCGATGCACTTTGCCAGATTCGCACAAGCTTGAAAATGAAGTAGGCGCAACCTGCTACCAATCCAGCCATGAAACCGGCCTAAAGAGGATACAACCGTGGTCAGCATTGAATACCAAGTATGAGAGCACATTCTTGAAGCGGGATGCGTGATTAGAGCAGTGGAGACAGGGGCAGAAACACGCACCATGCAATAAGTATTCTCGTATTTCGCCGCAAAACGTCCCACTACCAGGATTATGAGCAGAAGTGGGAACGCTATCCAAGTAATATAGTACTCGGGATCGGTCGCGTTCAGCACTGACAGAATGCGTTCGGTTCAAGTCAGCGCGATGGACCTTCGCGAGCCAAAGTCGACTCACCGAGCCAGATGAATTGGATGCCAAAGCCCGCGCAGAAAAAGGCGGAAAAGTAGCACATGCACTCGAATATCTGGAAACGGGTGTAGTATTCTCGGATCATCAGGTCGGCGCCGAGGAAGCGATAACGTTGCCAGCTAAGCATGCTGTATCAGCAAAACGTGCGCATTGATCGAGACCACATCCCACATCCCACGCCCTACTCACCCGAATTCCCTTTGAAGCAGATATGTCAATCCGACCAATACGACCGAGGCGAGCGCGATGACCCCAATGATGAGGGCTGTCAGCACGTTCAGAGGTAGCGTCATCAACGTCGAATGTGTCCCATCGCCGTCAAGTGAAGTTTCGAGGTTATCGCCTAATATATCGCGCAACTCGTAGATCTGGATGATAGCGTAGCCGAGGAATGCAAAGTTGAATATCGTTACAGCGGCAACTTGGATCGTGTTCTTTGTGCGGATGGCAATCGTCGTGAGCACGATCTGCCAGAGACTGCAAAATATCAACCTGGTCAGCATCATGGAGGACAAAATCAGGCGTAACGGTGGACTTACTGTGCAAGACCGAAGATGATGAGATAGATGGGTAGTCGTCGCTTATTCTCCAACTCCAGCTCCGTCGAATCTGACGATCTGACTTCTTCGTTGAAGCGGTATAGGATGTTGCTCTGATGGACGAGATTAGACTTATTGGCACCCGCGATAACACTTGGCAACTCACCTCGATTGTGATATCGATGGCGGTTTCCACCAGGATCGTAATCAATAACAGCTTGGTGAGCATAGTTGACGGCACAAGCTGATATCCGTGTCAGCCCGATTTACTGTGACGACAGCGACACATGAGCTCACACGCTGATACCACCGCTTGCCACCATCCGTTCGTCGCGCAGTGCTCGTCGAACTATCTAGTGATGACATTTTCATATCCGTCCGCTTCTCCTCGAAATCACTCAACATCGAATGCCGATTGTCGCTCATTTCTGCGTGATCAAAGGGATCGTGACCGCTCTCGAGGTCCAGACTGTGCGTTTCAGCCAGTGATCGCGAGAGCGAAGGGAGCGGGATGATCTCGTTCGTCGACGTGCCGGAGGGAAGGTATACCGCGCGAGGTGTTGTCGGCTGCGCAACGAGTCAGGCGGGCGGTCATGGTTCATTAGACATACAAGGAGAAGCTTACGATGTATTCATGCAGTCTTAGCGAGCCGCTGTTTACATCATTCCGTGGTGATGTCTGCAGTTGCGCATTGGAGTATCCAGCACGCGCAGACCCACTGCTCTCGGCGTGCGGGTAGGTATAAGCCGAACGGCTTTGGTAGTAGGCATAATCGCTCATCTCCGCCTCTGCATCGGCGTCGTTGCGATCGTAGTCGTAGTCTGCCAGAGTGAAACGGTTGCTATCGTTGTTCATACTACTACGCTGCATCTTTATCAAAGTAGTCGAGGCAGTTTTGGCTGTAGTCGGCGTCGACGCGCGGGGCGGTGCTGTAATTTTCAAGACGCGCTTCGGTGGGTGTCGTCGGCCAGCGACGCGGTGAGCAGTGCTCTCAAGATGCAAATGAGTGTGGGTGTGTCGAGTTCGTGTATAGGTACTAGTGAGTGGTGTCAATCCGGAGCTTATAGTGAGATGGGTGTGGACATGGCGGTGTTGGATGAAGATGAAGAGTGGGATTGAAAGGTATCCCTTCGGAGTGGTGAAACAATTGAAAAACAATAACGGTCTGGACTCTTGGGCGCTGCTGCGCTTCTGATCCATCATTAGACGACGTCTCCGCGATATTCCACCGCAGATACTTGTCCACATTGCAGGATGGCGGCACGCAGATATACATGTGAGCATTATACAACTGATACTATCATAGGTACAGGACGACTGTCTATCGAATGGTGGTGTAGCCCGCGCCCTTCTTGTCCGCTATCTCGTCGACCTTTTTGTCCGCAGCGTTCTGAGCCGGTACTTGGCCTAATTTGGACATGTCCATCGTATGATTCTTTGGATCGCCTTTGAATCCTACATAATACAACGTGGACCGTAGCGACGTTGCTGCTTCAGACTATAGCAAAGTATCGAATTAGCCAACCGAGAAATGCACTTTTGGTGCGGAGATCAGACTTACGAAGAGTAAAGTTACGCTGAACACGTTGGCGAGCTTCTGCACTTTCAGTCCCCACTCCTCGACGTCTCTTCGACCATCAGGCAGCCGTCTTACGCCTGATGGAGCATTCGAGATATCCAGGTCCATGATAGGTGTCATGCCCTCCACATCACTGAAGTCTGGGCAATTAGGCAAGTTGGCAAAGAGCCGTAAACGCGTTGGTCGATGGGGATGTCCCGGTCCCGGGGGATGTAGTAACAGCGTCCGTAAGCGCAGCGACGACGTGAAGGGTATATGCAAGATCAGCTATGAATGTGTCGAGCATCAGCGTCACTGTTAGCATCATACGGTCAAGTGGCAAAGTCATACACGCACGTCATCGTCCACTCCCGACTCGACGTATTGCTCCTCGTCCAATCGCTCGTCCCATGTCTTGATGACTCTAGGTGCAGAGCCCGTCTCGTTGAGATTCAGTCCGGTAACACTACGTACCACATATCAGCATACGGTGGTTATTTTGTGCTTTATGCTGATTAACGTCCAGACGCTTACTTATCACGATCAATCTGACCCCATAGATTGGTATTACTCCCTTCCCCCGCCGTCACCCTCTCAAGCACATGCGCCGAGACGTTCTCGTTCAGGTCGTCCACAGTGAGGTCGTCCGAGCAGCTCATTTTTACCGTGCTAACCTGCTGTAGTGACACCAATATGAGAGAGAGATGAGGTGAATTCCTCTGATCATCACTTGTACGGTATATAACCGGCAGATCCGCTTAAACAGGTAAACAGCTAACAATTTTGGTTTCCAACTTTTGGTCTTCCCATTCTCCTTGACTTGCATAAGTTGTTTAGATTTCGTACCGTTCTTTTTGGCTGATCTGAAGCAGCATGGACAAAGTGAGTGCTCGGTGGCTGCAGCCATGTCAGATCTGGAGGCTGACCATTTGTGCAGAAGGGAAAAGCTGCTGCTGCTCCCAGTAGCAATTGGGCAAAATTGCAAAAGGTATGTCTTTCCCTCTGCTTGCGACCTTGGAGACCTCCCAGTCGCTCAACTGCGCTGCTTGTATCTGCTAGACGCTGCCAAAAGACGCAAAGCCCAAGTCGACTTCGAAAGGGAATGATTCAAACACGAGCGAAAAGCAGCGCAAGCGAGCTATGCTATCAGGCGTAGGGAGGTATATGTCCAGGCAAGACGTCACAAGCAAGAGCGAACAGAACGACAATGTCGTTGACTCGTAAGTCCCGCCAGACATATACGTCAGTGCTGATACAGAGCACTATAGTCAACCGGTTGCGGGACCGTCGAGAGTGACCGTGTCTGCTCCAGCGCACGTCAAAGAGGATGTAGTCCTGCTCGAGTCGCCGTCTGATAAACCGCTGGTGGAGGAGCTGAGGCAGATGGTAGCTGGACGAGGGTTCCTGAACGAGGCCAAGAAAGCGTGAGTGTGTTTCCTGCGTACTTTTACCAGAAGCTGACGTTGGTGCATTAGTCCAGGAAATTAGTATGTTGTTTCGCTGACCTGGGACTCATAAAGGGATGAATACTGATTACATTTATAATTATCAGTATCGCAGTGGATTGCGAAATGGTCGGCTTGGGTCACCTAGGTTCGGAAAGCGCTCTGGCCCGAGTCTCACTGGTCAACTACCACGGCCACGTCTTGCTCGATACATTCGTTCAGCCTCGAGAGAAAGTTACCGATTGGCGAACGTGGATCTCTGGAATCAGAGAAAGTGATCTGGTCGGCGCGCCTGTCTTCGAGGAAGTGCAGAAGAACGTTGCGGAGCTTATTGAAGGGAGGGTACTGGTCGGACACGCTATTGACAATGATCTTAAGGTGAGTGCGCATCTGAGCTATACGAAAATCATGATTTTAATCCAATTTTCATCGGCTACGTCGCAGGTCATGCTCCTCAGCCATCCTAGCCCGCTCATACGCGATACCCAACGATGCAAGATGTTGCGCGAGAAAGCGAAGAACAAGCACCCGGGACTGAAGAAGCTGGCTGAGCTAGAGTTGGGCATCCAAATCCAGAAAGCGGCCCATAGTTCGGTGAGCTGCCGCACTACTTATGAAAGTGGTCGAAGCTGATTGCCTTATTACGTTCCCGAACTTAGGTGACTGACGCACGCGCCACTATGGCTCTGTATCGCCTGCACAAAGGAGAATGGGAGCAGCAACTCCGACATACGACCGAGGCTTATCGTGCCAAGACCGGCCATGGACCTACGAGCGGGAAAGGCAAGCGCGCTGCAGACTCGTCCGTGGATGCTGGGGCAGCACCGGGCGGTAAACGGAAACGTGATGACGGCGAGGAATCGGGAGAAGATGGCGAGGTGCAAGAAGAGCAAAGTCGCCCAATCAAGAAGGGCAAGAAGCCAAGAGAGGAGTTCCCAGGTGGCGGAAGAAAAGGCATCAGTAGTGGTCTTGGACTCATCGTTCGCCGCTTTGGACAGCGTATCGATGGCGGCGGTAAAGAAGGCAGGAGGAGGGGACGGGAGTCGATGTCGACGGGTACTGGAGGCGGCGGCGGTGGCGGGAAATGGTGGGAGCAGGCCGCGGAGTAAGCGGGTATGTCATGCATGTCTCATGGATATATGTTCTATGCATAGCGATTAATTCGCCTTATACTGATCTCGACCTGATCCGACAATCATGGGATCAAGGGGCGACTACCTAGACTCAACACTCATACTTGACGGTCTACGCTGTCTCTCCGTCGCTTCCCTGCTGCCGTTCAGGTATTGACCGCCTAGTACAGCTCCAACAATAGTCCTCGGTCTCGGCCGTGTGCCCCGACCACCTTCTCTCCTCCTCGAATGACTGTCATCGACATTCACTCGCTCCTCGCTTGTCCCGGGGGCGGTGTAATTCCCTCGCAACCGCAAGACTTGAGTCGGGTCAAGCTCATCGGACGAATGGCGCGCACGCATGATCGGTCGATCGACGAGCGAGAGCGGTCTTACCGCGATTCTGTCATGGTCGTCCTCCTCATCTGTATCTGGGGACGAATGTGCGTCATGAGAGTCTACCTTCTTGCTCGTTGGCGCGGGCGTGGAAGGAGCGGGTCGGCCTGTGAGAGGGAGAGGGATGCGGAACGAGGTTCCAGGTATACGCAAACCTGTCTTGGGCGGAGAACCGGGCTCTGACTCTGATTCAGAATCAGCCTCAGAGTCGGAGTGCGCGCTTCTCTCGTCAAGGGGAGAAAGGTCGAAGCGGACACCTCTCGAAGGGCGCTTTGATGTCTCAGAAGCTGTGTGAAGCACCGCGGGGCTAGCTGACGATCTCGGGTGATTGTTCTGTTCCGAGCTGTTGCCTTCGGAATCTGACGAGGTGCAAGTCGACGTAGAAGCGGACCGACTGCCTGCCATAGCTGAGCGCTGGCGGGGTCTGTCATGCCGCGATACAATCACTGGACTCGCCGATTTGGAACTGGACTTGGACAGCGAACGGTGCGCTGAATGACCTTTGCTTCGCGTGTGGCTTTTGACGATCGCGCTTTCGTCGTCATTGTGTCTAGCAGTATCTGTGCGATTAGACGGAGAGACGTGCTTCGTTCTAGCTGACTTGGGGGGTACTTGCACTCGGGGCGGGCCTCTGTCCCTCCCATCGCTCTCAGCTCTACTTATCTCCAGATGATCAGGCTGATCAGACTGATTCTGCGCGCTGGCCTCGTGGCGTGAGGGCGGAAGAGGGAATTTCGGCGCTAGGTCTTCGGCAGCTACGACGCCGGACAGACTGCTTTGTCTCGCTCCTACCCTTCTGTCTTCGGACGCTCTGGGCTCGAGCGAACGATTGCTTGCCCGAGTGCGAGTACCGTATTCGGACCGGGTGCTCCCTGATCGTCGAGGTGTGGTGTTTCTGGGTGTAGTCGAGTTTCCGGTTGGACGGGCTGTGGCTGTCTCGCGTGGCGGTACAGATATAGTGTGATTTCTGCCCAACTGTCCTGTAATGCCCGTCTTGTCGCGAACTTGAGCACGAGCGTCTTCCTGCTGTCCCCCCAGCTTCTGCCCTTGCTCTTGTGGCAGAGTAACAGACGGTGGAGCAACGACTCGCTCCGCTGCTCTTGCGCCCGTACGCCCAACCCCATCCCCATCAGCACCGACGAACCGAATAGGTCTCCCGTCCTTATTCCGCTCCACGTACCCAGTCGGCACCTGTCGCGAGGGATCTGTCATTCCGCCTCCGGAGAACGTGGGGTATCCACCTTTGCTCACATCCTGCTGAGCGGTCAGTGCTCGGTCTGGCGGAGATCTGCCATGGTGTGTCATAGCGGTGGTTGTGGGTCGGGGCTGTGTGGTCGTAGTATGTGGAGCGGAGAGTGAGGCGGAGCGTATTGGCGGTTTAGTGTTGAGATTCATCGGCGGTCTGGGCTGATGAATCTGGGGTTGAGTCTGCGAATGAGACTGAGGTTGAGGTTGAACACCCAAAGCCATCTCTTCATCCGCCTTCTCGTCATACTCATCATATTCGTCCCCGCCATCTAATCCGCTCTCGGAAACATTCGAAGGCGGCAATCCCCCCTCGCCATCCCCCAATCCTCCTTCTGCTGCGAGATCCAGCTTGTCGGTAGAGAAGAGCTGGGCGTAACATGGGGGTTGAGGTCTGAAGTATAGTAGTCTTTGAGAGAGGTTGAAGTATAGTGGCGCTGCAGGGGTCTTGGGCAGTTTACGACCTAGCCAGAGTAATACCGAGCCCTGTGTGACGATAAGTTAGCGAGCTACTACAACTTCAAGTCAGGTAAGTCGAGATACGCACCATGATCATGTTAATGAGACCGATAGCGAGGAGACCCCATGCTGGAATCAAGTACGCGGGCTTGGCACTGCAGTCAGGAAGATATATCTATCGTCAGATTTATGTACTCTCATGATGATCCCCTTCTCAAGCCAGAGGAAGGTGATGAGGAGTAAAGCTAGAAACGTACTACACGCGGAGGTTCTCTATACTGGCACTAGAACGAACCAACAGGACATCAGCGATGAACACGTTCTCGTTTCGCCTGACTCATAAAGCTACAGTAGATGCAAGATAGAGTTACGGAAGGAGTCACGCCACTCACATAGTCTGCACTAGCCCGAGCCATATCGGCGTACTCTGCGGTCCAAGCCACGGTACCCAGTTGTACAGGAAAGTCTCTGGGATACCTAGTTGGCCCGGAATCAGGAGGACAAGTGTTGAAGCTATATATCGATGAGTGCGTTAGCGACGTCAGTATCGGCGACAGTGGTTTCGAACCACTCACCCATTACCATTCGCGAGACGATTGCGAATCTGGAGACGGACGTACTGTAGTCAGCCACTCTCACCACGTTGCGTAGCATCTCTGGACACAAAGCCATGAGAGAACGGCAGTGGATGCCACACACACTCACCCCACACCCCCTGCTTGTCGAGGGATGGAGGACAGTCCGTAATTCGCCTCGTCCCCGTTCCCATCCGCATCTAAATCCTCCTCGCTTACACTCGTAGTGGCTCTAGCCACCATACGTTCCTCCACGGGTGAGACGGCGTCATATGCGCTGGGAGGAGCACGCGAACGTTTGTTGATCCTCCGATAATAACCCCTCCGCCCGCTGTGGCCACTTTGCGCCAGCGCTACGCCCACCTCTGTAGTTTCGTCACTTCCTTGTTCAACAGAGACGGACGTGGTGGCGGCCGAGACGAATGAGACGGCCGCAGTGGTCATCCCGATATATGAGCTGTCGGAAGTTGCTGCTGCTGCTGCGGCTGGGGTCGAGGTAGTGGAAGCGAGACTTGATGCCGACGTCGATGTTGAGCTCCGATTCGACGTCACATTTGCGGAAGAGGCGGAAGAGGCGGATGAGTATGCTGAGATATCACTGCGTGGCGAAGCACTATCAGCTCAAGCACTATCTACGCGCTGGAACATCGGACGACGGACGCAAGACGATGGAGAGACGGTGTATCCACCTAGCGACGCAACCCACCTGGCCAGACCTAAGAACTGCACGATCAAAGTCCAGAGGAGGAAGACGACCGCTACGAGTCGGAATAGATTGAGGCCTACCCAGGTCAGAGTTGGGGGTCGCATTTCGAGAAGGAGAACTGAGAATGTAAGGATGGGCTCTACCTCGCTGTCGGCTTGGGCAGATCATGTACCAGCGAGTGAGGTGGGTGTAAGGGATACAGTCGAGTCAGATGAGTAAGCGGTGTTTGTAGTGCCGTGCTCGTGCGTCGTTTGTCAGACTTGTTCGTTCAGTCTATCTGCGCCAGCGCAATGTCAGAAATGATACTGTCAGTGCTCCAGCCCGCTGCAGCACGAGATCATCTCCCAGCGCATTTGTACACTGGAGGTAGACACGACTAGCGGTGTCAGTGGTATGCTGCAGCAGAATATGCAGCTGTATGAAGATGATATGATACGATTAGTATACCGCTCCTATCAGTGGGATTCGCGATGAGTCTCAAGTGCCGCGTTAGACTCTGGACGATCCTTTGTCGATATCCGCTAGAGACAATGAGGGTTGTCAAAGGATGTCACTTCGAGCGGAATCCCAGTTGGCGATTGAAACACATATTTCGACCAGTCCTGCGGGTCGAATATATGGCGCGGTAGCCGACATGAACCAGCTTCCGAGCATTGTTGTTGCGGTGCAGTCCGATACCTATCATGATAGCCTATACATTCCCAAGGTATGAATACACTCCCCAATGAGATGCTTATCGCGGCGCCCAATCGCCAAAGATAAGAGCTGCAAAGCCTTCGAACTCCGGTACAGCGAGAATAGCCTGTGGTGTGACAGTCAAACGTTGTCAGCCTCGTTCTCACAGGACTTGACAAGAGATGACAGGACATGTGTCGTGAATGACTGTCCGAGAGAAAGGGATGGAGCCAATGCTCGATAATAGAGACTGGGACTCACCTCAACACCACTATCCGGTATACCCTCCCAGACGCCCCTACCCCACCGGTTGATCTCAGGCAAGCAGTCCACCAGCCTCCTCGTACTTGATTGAGCATCACCGACGGTACCGACGGTATCGACGGTATCGTAAAGCTCCGATCGAACGCATTCTAGGAGATTGCGAACCATCGCTGAGACGCCTTTGTCCAGCAGGTATCGGCTGTCTGCGGAAGAAAGGTGGGAGAGCGTCTGCGCTACTAAATCGGACAGGTAGGGTGTGTGGTCGGCTGGGTGTACTGGGAAGGGGATCTCGGGGTTGGATGTTAAGTCTTCCGTTGAGGGGATGAGGTGCGGCACGAAGCTGGCGGGGGCGTAAGATCGTTAGTGGATTGATACGTGATCGACAGCGATTATGCTCACTTGTACAGTCCCACCGATCCACCGGCCGTAGAAATCTCCGTCTCGACTTCAGCTCGGATATCCTTGATAGTCCTCTCCCAGTCCCCAAGCGACATCTCCTTCTTCAACGGCAGACTATAACTGAAACGTCAGCCGAGCCCCCGAGCACCAGTGTCTACCCAGCGTGAACTGCCTGTCAGGCTCACCTAGAAAACACTTTCTCCACAGCAAGATCCACTCGCACAGCAATTCCTTTCCATCCTTCGTGCAGGAGCCACCACGAGTACGTCAAGAACAGTCGCTCCGCCTCGGACCGAGCGATCTCCTCTTCGAATACTCGAGCCCTTCTCTCCTCTTCGATCGACTCTTGCGTCAGCTGCGTTGATCCAGTCGCTTGGCTTGGCGTAGGCACGATGAACGATGGTAGGTAGTTGGTCACTTGTCGAGGAAGGAGTCCGACAGGGTTGGGTATGATGGATGTAGTGCCTTCGACGAAATCTGATAGACCCATCGATTCCACTGAGAAAGAGCTGAACCACCCTTTCCTCGTTCTACTTGATGCTCTCGCTGAAGGAAGTTCTCGGCGAGGTGCTCTCAGACCCTCATCGTCCTCTCTGTCGTAATTATGTACCGAGCTAGACGGCTGAGGCAGACTAGACTTGATGTCCTGTAGATATTTATTCCGAGCGAGCACGGCGAGTTGAGACGATGTGAGGAGGTATAGCATAGGTATGAGATACGCTGTGGTGATTGTCCGTGTCATGCCTGCGTCGAGTAGAGTGAGCTACTGTCTTACTGGGCTGAAAACGGCAGCTCACTTTGCACTTTGAGATCCCTCCATAGCTCCTTCTTGCTCTTCGGCGCGGCGGATGTGCTCGTCGGTATACGAGGTGGTGAAGGATGAAAGTGGGTGGATTGCGAAAGGTCTGAAGGAGGAGAAGCAGAGTTGGATGACACGTCGGTCGGCGGTAAGGAGATTGCTTGTGAGAAGGCGGAAGATAGCTGAAGGTGAAGACACGCATTTAGCACGAGGCAAACAATACAATGCCCTGTTGGACTGCTGAGCTATACTCACCCCGTCGTCTGTCTCCGGCTGTCCGACCGAAGAGCCAAGCATGACCTCGCTGCCCGACTCGTCCTCCCTGCGCTGGAACTCCGACGCCCAACTCTGCCCAGACGTAGAGAACGTCGAGCTAGCCGCCAACGCTCCTCCAGTCTCTTGTGCTGCGCCCTCGCCATGGCTCGCAGTATCGTTGCCGCCGCCGCCGTGCAATAACAACGAGTCATCTGGCGGCGTGTGGTGCTCCATGACGCTAGCTACGGAGTTCGATAGGGACGGGGTGCCTGATAGGTCTTGGAGGGCTTGACTGGTCTGTTCGACGGGGTACGCCTCGAATACCTGGGGCTGCAATGTGGGTAATAGGGCGTAGAGGGTGAACGAGATCGTAGAGGTGAGAGAGGTGAAGTGGTTCTTCATCCTGTCAAGCAGTCGATGTACTATAAGTCATCTGCAACACGCCTGATCGAGCTAGAGACGACTCACAAATCACGCTGCTTCTTCTCCTTGACGGCCTTGACCCTCGCCTCCCTCAGCCTGTCCAGGACATACAGCGAGACAAAGTAGAACGTCGATGCGGTCCCAACGAAGAAGAACAGCCGCCGTAATCGCCTCTGCCAGGGGTTCTGCGCTGGCCGAGCCATTCTGCTTGATGTCTGCAGATGAGAACTGATTGAAGCGGGTGAAGAGCAGATGATAGCTGGTTTGTCAAGTGTGATAAGTGATAGGTGAAATGAACCGGTAATTCACCTCGTCAGCTCGAGCCGGGGATGCTATGATGTTAATTAGTTGAACCCCTCAGTTAGCATCTCTCGATGTTATGTCATGAAGTGGAGGTCGGCCAACGGGTATTCACCCTTCCTCCCTTCTTTTCTTTGCACGCAGTGTCAAGATCGTTAATAATAGCTACAAGCACCATCGACCTTTCACTGCATAGGAAGTCATATAAATATCTTTCCAGACCAATCACTGCAAAAATGAGCATCGCAATCACCAAAGCGACCAAGGAGGATGTGGTGAGTGACCTCGATGTAGTCGGCCAATGCCCGAGCTGACTCGAGGACGCACCGTCCCAGCCCGAACTCATGGGCCTGATATTGGAGCTCGTAAGTATCTGCGCTGTGCTTTTCACGAAAGCTGTATGGCTGATCGCCTGATTCATAGGCAGTATACGAGAAAGAGCCCGATGCCGTGGTCGCCACGCCTGAAATGGTGTGTCTAAAGCGTCAATGGCATGGCTACATTACTGACATCTAATTTGCCTGCGGTAGATGGTCAAGAACGTGTTCGAGAATCAGTATGCAGAGGTCCTCGTTGCTCGCAAATCGACCGAAGACGGGAGTAAGGGCGAAGCGGTCGGCTTGGCTTTGGTGGGTATCGATCAGAGTCCGCTAGCATGATGAAGCTGAAAGAGGGTTACAGTACTTCTTCACCTACTCGACGTGGCTTGGCGCACCAGGTCTCTACGTGAGTTCACAAGAACTTCTGATCACATGGTCGAGTTGACACTGAGGAAATTACAGCTCGAAGACCTATATGTGAAGCCTGAACAGCGGGGAAAAGGTCTAGGCAAGCGATTCTTCGGCGAGCTAGCGGCAGTGGCCAAAGAGCGCGGCTGTCAGCGGATTGAATGGCGGGTGCTCAAGGTGAGTTCTCATACATTTGACTCCCAGCACATGATGTATACACTGCTGTGAGGTAAGGAAAGAGGACCGAGCTGACTAAGTATGGGAACGGGAATGCGAACAGTGGAATCAGCCTTCGATCGACTTCTACGTCCACAGTCTCAAAGCCGAGAACCTCTCGGAGTGGGACACGATGCGCGTCGAGGGCAACGATGGGATCACGCGGCTGGCGGGTTTCAGGAAAGTGTAGAAAGTATGAAAAGGATGAAAAGGATGGGATGGGATGGGTTTCACCTGTGTTGTGTGGTTGAATGAGGGGGTTAATACTGTGTGTGGCGTCATAGCCGGAAAATTAGGGCTAGTGATGAAAAAGATGTCAAAAGCGGACGATGCGAAATCCTTCAAAGGCCACTACAGTATGCCATGCAGCAGATGTATCTCCCACGCTACACCGGCCCCGTCAAGACTCAAAGATGAGGGCGACGCAGCGACGTGCATTCAATCCTCTGTTGCATATGGTAGACGAATTGACGACGGTCTTGGCCACGCGACTGATTTCAGTATACTCGGGACTCACCACTGATATGCAAAACCCACTCCAACACCCTAAAATTGAATGAATCGAGAACGAGATTCGAGGTTCGAGGTGCAAGCGGTGTTTCAGGTTAGGTGTACTGTATAATCGCGTTTGTCTGCGCACTGTATCGCATTGTATAGCATGTATAGCATTGTATAGCATTAGCGATGTATAGCATTGCTCCAATACATCAGTGCGTAGGGAGTGTAGGGGTGCAGAGGGTGCAGGGCTCGAGCGCGCATACACGCATCATACACACACACGCATTTTGATCTGCGCCAGTGCGTTGGGCCATGTGGTGTCTTGATGAAGTTGGTTGATCGCGATTGCACCGTGCGTTACACTGTACTTTCTTCACTGTCTTCGTCTACCTTGTCTGTCTTGAATACTTGACTCCTTGCGACCTTGAGCTTGACGACACGTAACCAGCGGATCATCGTCCAATCCCCATTCTTATCCTCATTCGCACTCTCAGCGAACGGAGGAGGGCACAATGACATCCTCCCAGCCATTAGCGCTATACATCAAGAAACTCAAATGCAGTCCCGAGAGCCCCTCGCGGCTGACCCTACCCCCTATCGTAGCTGTAGCTGTAACAGTGCACGAGACCGCCCATGCCGCTTTTGTAGGCAGTGCAGACGAAGCTCGTTGTTCGGAAGGCGACGATCACGACATATGGCCTTGTCCTGCGGGGTCTTCCGATCGACAGAGGACTGTCAGGTGCGTTACGCCTGTTTATATTTGGCCGTGGTATTGCGATATCGTGACAACGTGATCGATGGCTGATAGGCCGCGTTGCGCAGCGACGAAGTTCAGCATATCGAAGATGTCACTTCACACCCAAGCCACTTTCAAGCACAAGCCGAAATATGTAGCTAGTACGTCATTCAAACATTCTTGTCTCTCAATTCATTGCTCAAGCTCACTCGACTGCTTTGCCACAGCGACGACACCCTACCGCCCATCGATCCCTTTTCGCCCCCGCCCCCAAGCCCGCAACTATCCCAATTACCTTCGCCCCTATTGCCTGACACGCCCTTGCTCAGCGATAGCGCCAGCGATGACGACTGCCAGACACTTGAGTACGAGGATGACGATGAGGACGGAGGTCGGGACGAAGCGGTCTATCAATGGACTCAAGCGACTTGTACATCTTCATCATCACCTTCGCACTCAGACCATACTTTCGGTCTGCACCTCGATCTCGATCTCGCCCAAGCGCCTGCACCTGCATATCCAGGAAACGAAACTCCAACCGCGTGTGATGGGGACGCGACGAAACCCGACGACTCATGTGCCGAAGTGATGCAAGAGACAGTAGTCTGCGTCGTCGAAGTTGACGATACGGCATCATTCAATCCGAGGAGATCGAGGCGGAGACGCACGACGTTGAGTGATGTGGAGCAGTATCGCAAGTATGCCATGTGGAAGCTGGCCCACAATGCTGCTCTCGAAGCGGAGAGAGTGGAGGTTGGGTCTTGCTATTTAGACAACGCGGTCCACGAGTCACGGGGGTCGAGGTCGATGCCGTCAGGAGACAGTAGTGGTGGGGGGCAGCTACCTCCGACGCTTGATGCGCAGGATCAAGATATGTTCTCGTGAGTCAAAGGCAGAACCGTCTCTTCCCGCGTTTGCTGATCTCGCGATCCATCAAACGACCCAATGTAGATCGACGTCTAGGTCAGACGAAGGGGACCAGTACAAGCTCGACAGTTCCGTCTTCACCTCCTGGGACACGTCGGAAACGCTATCGAGCCAATCACCAGATACCGACGATGTATCACCGCGCTCCGGCGATTTCCCTCTAACGCAGGACTCGCCGCCCTCGCCTCATCTCCAAACGCCAATTCATCCCTGTGCGCTGCTCGTCAATTCGTCTGGGTGCTCTCCGGAAGATGTCTCCTCAATGTCGAAATGCGTCTCGGCGGAAGGCGTGGGCTTGGGGCTGTTTGAAACGTCAGATGACGAAGATGATTTGTGGCGAAGAGCGGAGCTGTTGTCTGATCGAGAGGTTGGCCTGTGATCGTGATAGGTCATTATGCACATATTAGCCTGTGATAGCGCCAAGACTTCGTTAGTAATCAGCAAACCGTCCATCTGCAATCTGGAACGTCATTCTACGACGTCGACGAGCTTGTCAATAGGCAAACACGTTCCTCTCCACAACTTGCATTCTCCCTTCGCATCTACACTACATCTACATCGAGTGCGAACATGCGTTTACTGGTCACCAGCAGGGATGTTGACGGCGGGCTATATCGTTGTCATTCATTAGTTTCTGCTTCTGCTGAACGAGGCTGGCAACGAGAGACTTACGTTGAAGAAGAGAGTTTGGTTGCCCCAAGGGAAAGGCTAAGAGCGGGCGTCGGCATGTCAGCATATCAGCGTCCAAATGACGGCCGCAGGTGCGCAAGTGACGAGAGGGATAGATGGAGGTCTCTTGGCGAAAAGCTCGGAAGCGTTTATGTGAGGATGGGAGAATGGGAGAACAGACTAGCACTTACCTTGTTGCGGAGGTTGAAGTAGGCGTAGATGGGCCTCTCGGGGAGCTGGCCGTCGTTCTCGTGCCTGCGGTTTGTGGGGGAGGGTGATTGCGTGGGTAAGGATTGGTGCGCGATGTTGTCAGCGTTGTTCCACATGTATGCGGATTGGCACGCGGTCATCAATCATCCGGCCTTCTCCTCCCACACAGCTGCTACATTGTTGAAGTGTCCCCTCCGTTCTGGCTATGCAAAACTCCCCCAGATCTGGCCTGCTCCACACAGCTCTCCTTTGTCTGAATCCTACACTCTTCACGCCTCGCCCTCTCCAATTTTACACCCTACACCCATCCTACACAAGCATGGACTCACCTCAGGTGCTCCAAGTGCTCGTGGTGAGCAGCTTCAATCTTGTAGACCCAGAGGGCACCGACTACGATACCGGGAATGCAGACGTAGAAGGAGATCTTGCGCCAGAGGTCGGTGGTCTCTACAGTACCAGATAACAAGCGGTGGTATATCAGCATCCGAACGAATTGGTTTCTTTAGCATACGAATCATTAACATACCCGCAGCGTGGGCTCGGACAGCGTTGCGCTTAGCGACGAACTCGTTCTCCCCAGCGGCGGGGGCGGCGGAGGCGAAGCCCCTGACGGCGGGGCGGGCGGAGCGGAGTGCGGTGCGGAACATCGTGCGTGCGTGACCCTTGGCTATGTAGTAGAGGGAGGTACAGTGAGTGGTGAGTGGTGTGTTGTGAGTGGATACAAAGACAGAGCCAGTGAGAGATCAAAGGTTTCACCAATCACAAGCCCGAATTCTTCCGTAACACCAACACCACCCAAACCTTGGTACAGACGCCCCTCTATTGCTGCATCCCACTTTGAGCCGAAAGGGGAATCTGATCCCGTGACTGACTGAATTCGCCACGTCACTCACACTGTCACTCGATCAATCAATCGGTCAGTCAGTCGCGACTACCCCTCTCTCTCTTTGTTCGACATAACCTAAAAAGAGCCAAGGCAAGGCAAAGGCGCTTCTCGTCCCTCCTCACTCACCCTCACTCGCCTCCCCCTCCGACTAGCCCACCGCCATGGCACCGGGCATCTCATATGATGATTCGGGCTCGCTCGCTAGCTACTTTGGAGTGACCTTCCTCACTCTCGCGCTGATACCTTGGACATGGACAGCAGTCAGGTCAAAGAGCAAAGGTGGGTGTGTCGCAAACTCACACAGACATAGCTGATCAAAGACTCCCACCCTATCCTATGCTGTGCATCGCAGAGACACTCCGCCCTTTGTGCCCATGTGACAAATGTCGCAGCTCGCCGTCTCGCGTGGCGAATATCAAATCCAGCTCTCGACACCGTCGTCAGCTAAAACGATACGTCCCGCTTATCCTAGCTTATGCTCTCCTTGGATACCTGTGTTACGGTCTTGCGACAGCGCCCCGTCTGAGTGGAGGGACAGTCTACAACCCTTTCGAGATTCTGGGCTTGAATGACCAGAGTTCCGACAAACAGATCAAGAAGCATTACAAGAAGCTTTCGCTGCAATAGTATGTGTGGTGTTCAGCTTCTCGTAACTGACTTGCGAGCACTAGCACAAGCTGATGTACCTCACCGTAGTCATCCGGACAAGATCAAGCTCGCAGAGAATCAAACGAAAGAGAATGCAGAAGAGAAATTCGTCGAACTCACCAAAGCGTACAAGTCCTTGACAGACGAGGTGACACGGGAGAACCTGGCCAAGTACGGAAACCCCGATGGTCCTCAACAACGAGAAGAGAAGATTGCTATTCCGCAATGGGTCGTGGAGGGGAAGAACAGTATCTGGGTTCTGGGCGCTTACGGTATGGGTCTTGGTGGAGGTATCCCTTGGGTCGTCGTGAGTCTCGGCTCCTGTCCACTCTTTGAGAATCATGTAGCTCTACGCTGACATACTGTCTTTGCTGCAGGGCCGATGGTGGTTCGCTCAACGTCGATTGACGCGCGACAACATCCTCAACCAGACTGCCGAAACTTTTTTCCACGGTTTGCGCGACGACACAGATTTCACCACCCTTATCGCTTTACTTGCCTCAGCTGCAGAGTTCACCGCTCTCCTGAGCGGCAAAAGACGTGGAAGCAAGAAGGAGCGTAAAGAGCGCCAAGCCAAGATCGATGAACTGGAAAAGGAGCTTGATGCGAGAAGGGCGGAATTGGGCATTGAGGAAAACCCGTTGATGAAGAAGGAGAACAAGGTTATCGTGACTACTGCTGCCGCAAAGAGGGCGAGGGCTCTGCTCTGGGCTCATCTGCTGAGACATGACTTGCAAGATGCCGAATTGCGCAATGGTGAGTATGGAAGTTTGCAGCTACGAACGAAACTTACCTTCTCCTCGCCAGACCTGCTTGCCGTCCTACGCGTCCTGCCCCCTCTGCTCAACGCCCTCAACAACATTGCGTTGTCCCACAACTGGCTCGCTATCTCCCTGCTCTGCATCAAGCTACAGCCCTCACTCGTACAAGCCCTGCCCGCCGATCTCTCACCTCTCGCTCAGTTCCCTGACATCTCACCTGAGAAAGGAGCAGAATTGCAAATCACAAAGCGAGCTGAAGGTCTGCAGTGGTTGGAGAAATGGGTACGAAGTGAGCAGAAGGGTGTGGAATCAGCAGAAGAAGTCGCAAAGTATTGGCCTAGACTGGAGATCGTTGATGCGGAATTCAAGGGTGAGTCAAGTCAAGTCTCGCATCGTCATGGTAGCAGATACAGCATGCTGACGTAGATTGTAGTCGCTGGCGAGAAACTTGTGACACCTAGCTCTATTGTCGAGCTCACATATCGCTGCCGATACGTTTACCCCACCACTCCAGCCTCGCTTCTCTCCAAGCCCAAAGCTTTGCTTCCGAACGGCGACGCTCACGAGAAGCTT
Source organism: Cryptococcus sp. GC_Crypt_5 (assembly GCA_026538355.1). Taxonomy (NCBI): domain Eukaryota; kingdom Fungi; phylum Basidiomycota; class Tremellomycetes; order Tremellales; family Cryptococcaceae; genus Cryptococcus; species Cryptococcus sp. GC_Crypt_5. Next base: position 100,065 of record JALPBZ010000053.1, read on the forward strand.
ATCGAAGGCGATATTGAGGAGAAGGAGAATGGCGTGGCCGACTCCGTGGCTGACGTCGAGGAGTCCGTGACAAAAGTCGAAGAGGAGAAAGAGAAGCCTACGCCGATTGATGTGAAGGAGAAGATCGTTGAGAAAGTCGAAGAGGAGGTGGGAACCAAAGGGAAATCAAGCGTAAAGGCGCAAGTGACTCCTAACGGATACGCCCACGCCCCAAGTTGGCCCCAGGTATGTTCAAAGTCATGTTTGCGCTTCAAAAAGTCTGACATTTGCTCTGGTACAGCTGCGCAAACCCCATTTCTACGTTCTTCTCGGTGACTCAAAGTTGGACAAGGTGATCGTGCCACCTGTGAAGATCACGGATATCCCTCTCCCGCGACCAGATGGGTTGCCATCAGAACCGAAAGAGTACACTCTGCAATTCCAAGCTCCACCTCAGGCGAACCTCTATTCGTTCGTTGCGCATTGGAGGAGCGATACGTACCTTGGCGCGGACGTGCAAGTGCCTATCATGGTGAGCTGGGAACTCAGCAGCTATGAACTCAAGCTGACAAGAGTGTATCGCGCAGCTCAAGGTGGAGGACGCAGCGGAAGCAGATGATGTGGACGACGACATATCCGAGCCAGACGAGGACAGTCTTGCTGGGCAAATGGCGATGATGAGAGGGGACAAAGTACGTCCTTCGGGTGTGCATGGGGATGGGGACGAGGACGACGAGGATGAGGAGGATAGTGATGAGTACGAGAGCTCGAGTGATGAGGATGGGCCAAAGAGGGTTAGAGCTATCAACGAGGATAGTGATTCGGATAGCGATTGAACGGTGTGACGGGGACAGGGACGTGGCTTATCGGGTGCATGGGTCTATGTATGCATGTTCATCGACTGTGCGTCATTCCGTTCTACTCATTCCAGGCTGAGCGCTGTCCATCGCTCCGAGTGTGAGTAGTTGCAATGACTGCAATGACTGCAGTTGCGTGTAGGGTGCACCTTCTTGTACGCAGTAAGCTGTAAGGAAAACCTGAAACGCGCGTTACTCGTAGTCGACTGTCGGTTGTTGGTTGTTGATCCGCGACATCAACTTTCACGTGGACTGATCGTCCTTTCTCTATTACTTGACATTTGCTCTGCTTCCCGGCTCATTAACACTTCGCATCTATCTCATCCGAAGCGGGACCGACTCACTCATCATCGATTTCTGAAGCGGAGCCCGACCAACGATACACCAAGCAACGTATAAGCAATGTTCGCAGCAGCCTCGAACCTCTTCTCCAAATCATCCTACCTGTCAGCGTACACAGTGCACTCGACCCCTTCCGCATCTCCAGCCAGCTCCTCAACGCATCTGCCCCTCTCTTCAGCTGGGTCTGGTCCTGGTCCGTCATCGGTTGCTAGTGGAAGTACTAGTTCCTCAGGAGCTGGCGCAGGACCAGGAGGAGGAGGAGCAGTCAGTGTAGGCTTGTGGAAGGTCCTTCCTGCGTCGCATAAGACCACGGGAAAGGATGTGACTTTGTGGATCTTCGAGAAGCGGTTGTTGGATGGGATCAAGCCTGGGACCAACTTTGGGGGTGTGCTGGGACGCGATTGGGTGGTTGAGCAGCTGAAGAAGGAGGTATGTCGTCCTCTGCACTATAACAAGAGCTATGGCTACTGACACCGACGCGCTAGGCATCGTCGCTATCGCGACTGCGCCATCCGGATATCCTGCACGTCGTCGAACCGCTCGAGGAATCCCGCTCCGAACTGACATTCATAACCGAACGAATAACATCCTCCCTCCAGACCCTCCTGAACAATGCCATCGGGCCTTCATCGTCAAGTGCACGAGGCGGTCGACCGCCAGGAGCAGAGTCGGGTGGTGGAGCTGGACGGGGCGAGGTGGATCTGGACGAGACGGAGATCCAGAAGGGGACGCTGCAGATTGCTAAAGGGCTCGCGTTCCTTCATACTCAGGCCAAAATGGTTCATCTAAACCTCTCGCCTGAGGCTGTGCTGATCAATTCAAAGGTAAGCTCTGGGACGCATCTTCCACGACTCAGCTCAGTCGCACCGATAGAGCCGTCGCTGATTGATTCGTTACTTGGACTACAGGGCGATTGGAAGCTGTCTGGTCTCGCTCTCACTACCCCGCTCGTTCAACCCGATGGCTCAGCAACGAAATACGTGTATCCAGAAGTGGATTCTCGTCTGCCACCTCAAGTGCAATGGAAGTTGGATTATCTCTGTAAGTCAACCCTCTCACTCACCCCGCGCTGTCGCTGATTCGGTCCTATATAGCCCCGGAATACGCCCTCGATTCCACTCTCACCCCTTCATCCGACCTGTATGCGCTAGGTTGCGTTCTTTTCGCTGTGCATATGGGAGGCAAACCGCCTTTTGTCAATCGCGGCTCGATGCAGTCCCTGCGTGACCATGCCGAGGGCAGTCTGACTCGACGAGAATGGATGCATGGTCCACGCTGGGAAAGATGCAGCCAGGAGCTGAAAGGTGGGTCTTCCCGCCCCTCCGATCTTCGCCTGAAGCCGATATACTGACCCATCATTGTAGACCTCTTACCACGGCTACTAACACGTAGCCCCTCAAACCGAATATCGCTAGCTTCCTTGCCCTCACATCCGTTCTTCTCGTCTTTGGCAATATCAACACTGAATTTCTTGGACCCGACTACGTTCGCCTCAAAGCCGAGGGAAGAGAAAGCGACTTTCCTCAGAGGGCTAGTGAGGGTCTTGCCGACCTTTTCGCAGAGATTGAGGAAGGGCAAAGTACTGCCTAGCTTGCTGGAAGAGGTGCGTCAACGTGACTGGACTTCACATAGAGACTGATGTTAACGACATCTGTTGCGCAATGGGTGTAGATGAAGGACCCGTATCTCCTCCCTTTTCTCTTACCTAACGTATTCGAGATTGCAAAAGGCCTCAACAAGGACGAATTCGCTATTGTCCTGGTCAAGCTGCAGCCGTTGTTCGTCCTCAAAGACCCGCCTCAGAATATGCTGAGTAAGTCACATTTCACGTGCACTGCGAGATGGATGTTTACTGATGCTGGGCAATCACCAATAGCCTTACTCGAACACCTCACACTGTTTGAGGAAAAAACAAATCCGCCTGCTTTCCGAGAGAGTAAGCTATTGCACTTACATTCAGTGCTTTAGCTGACAGTCACGGGCTGTACTTTCAGGTGTCATGCCCCTCATCTACAATTCGTTGGAAAGCGAGCACTTACCGGTCCAAGAGCGAGTGCTCAAGACCGTCCCGCACCTTTGCGAGATTCTCGACTATGGTACCGTCCAGAACATCCTGTTGGTCAAAGTTGCCGTGAGTCTTGCCTCTGAAATGCGACCTGCTCTTCCGTGCACACTTCTGACATAAATCCTCCCCGGTAGATCTTGTTCACTCGCACGAGAATACTCTCGGTCAAAGTACAAACTCTAGAATGCTTCACGTCGATGGTGAAGACGCTTGACAAGGCCACTTTGACCACGAAGCTCGTCCCATTACTAGCCAAGATCAAAACTAAAGGTTAGCTAGTCGCTTGTGATGAACGTGAAAAGCTAACACGACCTTTGATGCAGAGCCTGCTGTTATGGTGCGTCAGATCTCATCTGCTGTAGCCTAGTGACATGGCTGATGACGATACTTGATACAGATGGCTACACTCAATGTGCATGAAGCTATGGGCGCCAAAGTCGATCGGGAAGCCATCGCTACCCTCGTCCTACCTCAGCTGTGGGCGATGTCCATGGGTCCTTGTGAGTTCAGTCGTGCTTTCGTTGGATCATGGCTAATTACATGTCCAGTGTTGAACGCTCAACAGTTCGGTCGGTTCATGACGTAAGCTATCGAATAACAGCTTGGTAAGCTTGGTCTAGCTGACTTGTACTGTCGACCGTATAGGGTGGTGAAAACCCTTGGCTCGCGAGTCGAACAAGAACACTCAGCCCATTTGCGAGATGTACATCGCATTGAAGCTCAAACAGCTTCATTAGCAGCTGCCAACTCGACATACATGAATGGTATCGGGGGCAGTAGTAATGGTCTCACCTCACCGGGAGGTGGAGAGCCCGACTTTGAAGCGCTTGTTCGTGGTGGTGGCGCCGCTGCGATGCCCAATTTCGAGGGTGTTGGTGTCGGTGTCGGATCTACTCCGACTCTGTCCACGACAGTTGGCGGTATCACCGATCCATGGGATGACGAAGGTTGGGCGAATGGTGGGGACGTCGATGCGACTTTGGTGAGTATAACTTACCGCGGCCATGTCCTAGGACGTTCTGCAGGATGAGCTATGGCTGACTGATTCACGCACGCAGTCATCGACTTTCCCCTCGCTCGCTGTCAATACCACCGGCGCCTCAGCGTCCGCCAGCGCATTTCCCTCATTCGCCTCGCCCGCACAATCAGTACCAGCATCAACGACCATTTCGCCAAAACCTTCACGCAATCCGACCTCGGCGAACCTCGGCACAAGCTCATCAAAACTCAAAGCTCGGCCTGTGCCAGCATCGACCTTCAATATCTCGGTATTCGGCGATCAATCATCCACTTCCACTTCCACTTCTACGTCTACTCTCCCGACTCTCCCTCCACCAATGAATGCAACACCAAGCTCAAGCTTCACACCCCTCCAACCGCAATTTCAGCATCAGCAGCAGAAGCAGCAGCAGACCTTCACTCCTCTCGCGCCTGCAATAAGGCCGTCGGCTCACTCTTCGGCTTCACAACGAACGATACCTACTTCTACCTCTGGTCCCGGCGCCAGTAGTAGTAGTACCGGCGGTGGGGGCGGGCTACCGAATTATAATCTATCACTATCGCAACAAGCACCCTTCTCGTCGCCTGCACTCAACAATTACTCGGCATCGTCATTGTCATTCATGTCATCACCGCCTATCGCACCGCAACCCCAATCAACCTCTATGCCACAGCAACACCAAGCACAGCCACCGCAGCCACCGCAACAAGCCCGTCCTCCACCTGGATGGCAGCCTGGTCTGATGCAGCCTTCCGCGCCGGCCAAACCAGTCTGGGGCAAGTCTTCGAACGCTGGCACGGGAGGGGGACAATCCGGGAGTGATTGGGGCGACTTTGATCCGTTGAAGTAGTCGTGGCTTTAAGTCCAGTGGAGATCTCAGGCAGGACACAGTGGATCTTTATGGTCGGTTGATTGGCTGCTTGCATGTTGTCATCTCATATGTATAGCATTATACAGTTCAGTCTTGACAGGACGCAATCGACTCCGCTCGCTTGTTGATGATGCATCGCGATGATCACGGTATATCGTAGGCATCTCATTCGGGCGACAGTCCTTTTATCTTCGTGATAAACGCTCAGCAGTCCAGATTACGACTACACTTATGGTGCTTCCGTAGCAAATACAAGCAAGCTGCATGACCTTCGCTTCGCTTCACTCGATAACCTGCTGATCCTGTCCGACTACTACTACTTCTTCTACAAGCGGCATTACAGCCTGCTGCCGATCGGCCATGTCCATGTCCTCGTCCAAATCCTCGTCAAGCACGACGACTTTCTCCCTCCTGAGCTTCTGCGCCTCAGCGTCCCCCACGCGTAGTTCGACGCCTTTGAGGAAATCGTTGGCGACGAGAAATCGGATAGTCTGGGATAATTGCGATACGGTATTCTGAATAGGGTTGGCGAGTATCTGTCATCCCCATAGCGAATATCAGTAGTGTTGTTCGGTATGAGGGTTTTGAGTGGAGAAAAAGAGACGCTGATAATTTGGAAACTTACGGAACCTAGCATGCTTGGGCGGGAGAAGGGGTTCGTGTTCTTCTTCAGGATCGGCTGACGGGGTCGTTTCTTCTCTTCTTGCGTCATTGTCAATGCGCCTGTCGTCGACGCAGGCGGTTGTGCACTTGCAATCTGTGAAGGGCGTCAATAAGGGTTCATCTCTACTGATCTCTTGCCACATGATACATTAGGAATACGGTCGACTCACATCGCGGACATGGGCAAACTTGCACCTATCGCCCAACTTGCATTTCCCGCTCTTGACGTAAAACTTGCACACGGGCTTTGAGGGGTGAACAACCTTGTCCGTCGGCGCAATCGGCTGTTTCTGAGCTGCTCCTGCTCCATTGGCAGAGGTCGCACTGTCGCTATCGTCATCACTCTCTAAGTCTGACTCGGAAGAGGAAGTGCTTGATTCCGAGTCGGATTCCGAGCTTGAAGATTTGGACGATGCGGAGGGCGACTCGTACCCTCCCAATCCTGCTAGGATAGGTTGTTCCCGCTTTGGCGAGACTGCCTGATCCCCCGTCGTATCTATCACTGGACCACTGTCCGAGGAAGCCTGTGTCCATCCATTGTCCACTGCCCGATCATCGTTGCC
>JALPBZ010000054.1:0-105020 GCA_026538355.1 Cryptococcus sp. GC_Crypt_5
CGCCTTTGCTCCTCCTCTTCGTCCTCGCTCTCGTCCGAGTAGACCAGGCCGGCTACGCCACCACTATCCCTGTTGTTATCCCGCTGTTCGTTGGCCAAGCGCGCTTGCTCGGCGAGTTTGGCACGGGTGCCAGTTCCGATCCCAAGCTCAGCCTCTTCCTGGTCGTGTCCGTCGTCGCTCTCCGGTTGCGCAATGGATTCTATGGCGTTCTGGATATCGCCAAGGGTCTTGCCCATGACGTTCCCCACGGTCGCAGCGGCAGCTTCGACAGTCGTCACTGCTGTCTCGAGGATACCTCCTGATGATTCGAGCTGCGTGGTGCCTCTTGGCGATTCCTCTGGCAAGGGCACGACAGGAGCCGCGAGGTGAGTGTTATTGGTAGTAAGCTCTTCCTTGATCGAGCCGGCTCTAGGCGAGACTCGACCGCTAGATAAGGGCGTTGGGGCTTTCTCGGGCGTAGGTGGGGATTCAGTGATGTACGTTGCTGGGAAAAGACCTTCTTCGCCTTTGGTATTCCGTCCCTACACTATTAGCGGGGCGCGCGTATACGACGGACTCACCCTCCACCAGCCATCGCCGAACGCATCGTCCCTCTCTATCACCTCGATCTCCTCGCCAGCAGAGAACTCCAGCTCATCCCCATGTTCCGCGACGAACGTATGCACAGCGCGAACCACCGCTACCATCTTTACTCGTTGCGCTTTGCTCTTTGCTCGCAGGTCGGGTATCAGGCGGGTGTCAACAAGATGTGGCTGAACAACTGCGAACGGAGCACCGTGTGAGCGATAATGACCATGTAACGTTGCTGACTGAGGCTCACGGTATCCCAGTCTCACGTCTGATCGTGTGCGGAGATGTTGCTTTTGCTGTTGCACTCGCCGTACGTGCAATGCGAAAATGTGAGCAGAATGTAAGGTAGATAAAAGGTAGGCGTGGATGTGCAAAGGTGTAAGCGGAGCGGCAGCCATGTCATGTCATCTAGTCCCGACCGACAATCACAGCATAATGCATAATGGCTGGATTAGAAAACACAGCTTCCCTTTTCAAACCCACTTTGTAATGTTATTACAACACGAATTTGTAATCCACCGGAACCGGACTACTCGACTACGCTGAGCCGATTAGGGTTTCGAGTGTAATTGCCGTCATGCTACCCTGCAGTCAGGGAATCTCTGCACTAAGGCGAGTTAGGGGGAGAAACGCAAACGCCCATCACCACGTTTACCACGTTCGCGCGACAGCGACAGTGAGCGAGAGCTACAGCAAGTGCGAGACAGCAATAAACGTCGTGTTGTGAACGCTATCCCACTTTTGCAATCTCACCATCACTCAACGACCACAGCACAACAAACATCGCCCGCCGCCATGTCAGTCACGAAAGGTGTCATCCTCGCAGGCGGTCCCTCAAAGGGTACCCGCATGAGACCGCTGTCTCTGGACTGTACGTCGAATCTCTGTCTCGGTGTATCGCGCTGCGGTCGACTGATTGACTGACGTTGTATCTAATCAGGTCCCAAACCGCTGCTCCCCATTGCTGGAAAGGTGAGGACGGTGCCTCAGCTGCGCGCACGATGGCTGACGCGATACTAGCCTATGATATGGCATCCTCTCTCCGCCCTCGCCAAAGTGCCAGGTCTGACAGAGATCATCATCATTGGATTCTACGAGGACTCGGTGATGAGTGGGTTCGTCAAAGAGGCCAAGCGGGAGTTCCCCAATATCGCCATCACCTATTTGAGGGAGTACAAGGCGCTGGGTACTGCTGGCGGTCTCTATCACTGTGAGTGAGACTGTGCGACTCATCCATCAATGGGCTGCTGGTGAGCTAACGACTCGCGCTCGCGATAGTCCGTGATTCCATCCTGCGTCCGCCCGTCCCCCAAAACATCTTTATCACCAACATCGACATTGCCTGCGCCTTCCCTTTCACCGAGATCCTCGAGCTGCACTCCAAGCACCGGGGCGTCGGGACCATCATGGGCGTCAACGTCAAGCGCGAGATCGCACCGCGTTTCGGCTCGATCGTTCTGGACCCCGAGACGCAGCAGATCCTGCATTACGTCGAGAAGCCCGAGAGCTGGATCTCTAACACTGTCAACGGCGGTGTCTATCGTGAGCCTGCCCTCCCCCCAACTGTACCTGTACAGTATTGTGCTGACTTGCAACTTGCGCAGTGTTCGATAAATCCCTGTTCGACGAGATCAAAGTCGCCATGGACGAGAAGACTGCTCGCGCCGCGTAAGTCGTAATATGAGCATTTGGATCGCATGACTATCGCTTACCTGCCCGACTGCCCCAGCGAGGACCCGCTGGTCAAGCCCGACGAGATATTGCGCTTGGAGCAAGACGTCATCGTGCCCCTGGCTGCTGCCAAGAGGCTTCACGTGTACCAGACCAAAGACTTTTGGCGACAGATGAAGACTGCGGCGTGAGTCGCGTCGTCAATAGCATTGCACCATCGCGTTCTCGATCAAATGATGTGCGCAAGCTGACGACTCCCTCAGCTCCGCGGTGTCCGCCACAGCATTGTACCTCTCGCGCTTCCAGAAGACCGACCCTGACCTGCTCGCCAAGCCAAGCTCGTCTATCCTCGCACCGGTATACATCGACCCGTCCGCGAAGATCCACCCCAGTGCGAAGATCGGCCCCAACGTCGCTATCGGTCCCGGAGTCACGGTGGGCGAAGGCGTCAGAGTCAAAGACGCCATCATCATGGAAGGCACTACGCTGGAGAAACACGCTTGCGTCCTCAACTCTATCGTCGGGACCAACTGCACCGTCGGGCCATGGGCGAGAGTGGACGGCCTGCCTGAGCCAGAGCAGGACGTCAAGGGCCAAATCAGCGTGACTGTCCTCGCGACAGAAGTCGAGCTGGCCCCCGAGACTCTGGTCAGGAGCTGTATCGTTCTGCCAAACGTAAGCTGTTTTTGCAATGTGATGAGAATTAGAATGAGGCTGACAGGAATCACAGAAAACATTGAGCAAGAACTCGGCCAACCAAGTGCTGCTCTAATCTACGCGCAATGCAGACTTTGCTTGCGGACCATCGAATCGCGATTCTTTCGCGCGCTACGAAGCGCCGAAATGCAGTGATGAAACAATAGAATTCGGGATCTCATGCATATGATTACTTCTGCATAAGACCACGTTCGATCTGTCTGACGTACTATTGCTGGACCTCGCATCTACATGACATATCGTACATCGAATTACATTGACGGGCAACTTGTGCCTCTCGCCGCTCCTGCCGGTCGCACACCCAGCGACGCCAGATATCCTCTAACATAAACTTGTATACCCTCGATGAGGTTACATCTCCAACAAGCGATCGATTGCTATACCCAGATCATCTCCACAGCCCTCGAGAACAGCCTCGACGATATCTCCGTCCAGCGCAGGGAACATTTGATGAAGAGTCTGCACGTTGGCTCTGCGACTTTGCGCGTACTGCTCTTGGGACATGTCCAGGGTGGATTGTAGTTGGAGCGCTGAGAAGTCCGGCAAGACATCGGACGAGGGTGTGACGCTGCGTCGAAATGGCAGTCAGTATTTGCATCAAGACAGTTGTGGCGGGCAGTACTTACGGGCGCGAGAGTGACGGTGCGCCTGCGCCGGAATCGTCTGGCCCCAGGCCGAGATTCGAGTATTGCCGCGAGGGGCTTTCGGGCGTATTGGCGCGATTGATCTGTGATCTTCTCGTCCTAAATACATCTCTAGGTGTAGATTGCGGTGTAGGTCTCTGCTGCGATTGCGATTGCGCTTGTCGCTGCCCTTCGTCCTCGCTGCCGTCCTCGGACCGATCGTCTGGCGCCTGCTGCATCGTCTCCAGTATCTTCCCGATGGCATTGAGCGGTTTGCTGACTGCTTCCTGAGCCAGATTCCCCGTGCGTTGGAAGAATCGCTTGGTCCCGTCTAACGCCTGTAAGGACGTTGTCAGAGTCAAGGGCCGAGCAGGCTCTTCGCCGGCTGTGGTAGCGGCAAACGGCGACATTTCGGATGGGGGCAAAGTGGGCGAGCGAGAAGCGGACGGCGAGGGCGGTAAGTCCTGGATCGCATTCTCCACATTCAGCTCGAACTCCGCTTGCGTGATGTTGCTGAGGCTCGAAGCGTCCATCGTCTCGATAAATGCAATCGCGCCACTCTGCGAATGGGTCAGCGATGTCGGCGCAGTGTGCAGTGTGCAGTGTGCAGTGTGTAGTGTGTAGTGTGTAGTGTGAAGAATGACCTACCAAGCTGGAAAGGTAGTACCCCGCCTCGCCCTGCAGTTTCGATGTGGACCTGAACCTACTTATATACCTGCAATAGTCAGGACGAGCTGAGTACGATCAAGACTCACTCGATATTCGAAAGCATGTTCTCCGGGTTCGCTCGCAGCACCACGAAGATGAGGAGGGGAACAAAGGCGTCCGCTCCCGTTGCTTCTGCGCCGTACGTGTTTCGTATCAAGCCTGCGACAAGTCAGCGTGGACCTGACTGGATGCAACTCACCAAAGATGACCTTGCAGCAGTTCAGAACACAGATCATCTTATCTCTCGGCGCTTTATAGTGGTTGATCTTGAGCAGTTCTGCAGCCATGTCAGCAAGGCTTAACATCAACCATTCAACTCACCTTGCTCAGCAAAGCCCAAGAAGCCCTGGGTAGCTTCGCCCTCTGGCACGTCGAGGTGTTTCTCCCTCACCCACCCGAACAGGCGGACTCGTTGTGCGAATACCGCGTCACGTTCCAGGTCATCGGTCGTTATAGGTTGCGACGCGACCAATTGCGGTGTGAACGTGCTGCGGGAGACACAATCAGCCGCGTGGATCATGAGTTGAGATGATGCGCGACGCACTAGTTGTACAGCCTGTTCATGACGAGCTTCTCCATCGCTTCGAGAGCGTTGTCGAACTCGGCTGCGGATTGCGACTTCCACGGCTCGACCTGCGCCATCTTCTCCGATATGAACTGGGACCGACGGTCGTCAGTAGAGGTATGCGGACGAGCGAGATGGCTTACAGCGAGAAAGTCGTGGATCAACTTGATCTGCTCGTTGACCGTGAATGGCTTCTTTGCAAAGTTGGACAAGAAGCTGGGTCATTAGCAATTGCCTTGACGCGCAGCTCACCTCTTGAGATACCGGGCAATGGGCTCAGCAGACTTCAGCCTGAGATCTTTGAGGAAGCCCGAAAAGTTGAAAGCTGGCTCCGCATCTTGAGACGGGGTGCGAGGTCGCGATCTACTTGGCGTGTTGTCGGCCAGTGCGGACCCGGATCCTTCTGCTTGAGTACTACCAGTAGGCGTTGAGACGGATTTCGACGGCGTGTCGTCCTGCGCCTTTGCCGGTGTCGCGTAAGGATCGAACTCAGTCAAGTCGAGCTCTGGCTGTGCGGGTCTCGGCGCGGTCGGCGTCAAAGACGATGAGGGCGTAGATAACGGTAGTCCCTTGGCCGGCGGAGCGTGAGCTGGGGCATTGGGTACGATCACCTCGGTTCGTGGAGGCGCTGGTGTAGAGAGTGCGAGGGATGAGGACGAAGCGGTCGGCGCAGTCGTCTCGTCCGCGGCAGGCTCAATGATGATTGGCGGAGCCTCGATCGTTGGCGTGGATGGTCCAGCTTGATCTGACATGTTGTAGGTTGAACGGATACATGAACAATAGAGCGGTTGTTTTGAACACTATCGTTTCACTAGCGGTGACGCGCGCACGTGATTTCACTGCCGGTCACACTGTTATCTACAAATGTCAACAATAAGAGGATTTGACGTTACAAGGGCTGCAGCAACGAGAACGCGCAAAGCTCTGGAGAGTAAAGTAGGGGTGCATATGTCGGAGCCCAAGTGACTGAATAATGATCTAAATGAATGTATTTTGCCATCTACCAAATATGTACCAAGAATGATTCCATCTAAAAGCTCGTCTAGAGAGCACCCTTCTTGATCATACCGGCGTAGTAACGCACCATCTCCTCGACCTGTGCGACGCGTCAGCAATGCCCATGATTCAAATACAACCACACTCACACCCTGTCTGACGTTGAACTGGGGTTGCCACTGGAGGACCTCCTTGGCACGAGTGGTGTCGGGCCTTCGGCGCTGGGGGTCGTCGGTGGGGATCTCCTTGTGAATGATGTTGACTCGCTTGGCCAAGGGGTTGCCCTCCTCCTTTTGGATCTGCTCGACGATGTCACGGACAGCCTCGGCGAACTCGAGGATGGTGAACTCGTCCTGGTTACCGATGTTGATGGGTCGCTCATCGGGACCGTTCATCAAGAGGATGAGACCGTCAACCAAGTCGTGGACGTATTGGAATGAACGGGTCTGCGAGCCGTCACCGTAGACGGTCATGTCCTCGCCCTTGAGGGCCTGAATGATGAAGTTGGAAACAACACGACCGTCGTAAGGGTTCATACGGGGGCCGAAAGTGTTGAAGATACGGGCGACACGGACGTCGACACCGTCTTGACGGGCGTAACCGTAGGTCAAGGTCTCGGCAACACGCTTGCCCTCGTCGTAGCACGCACGGGGACCGATACAGTTGACGTGACCCCAGTACTCCTCACGCTGAGGGTGCTCCTCGGGGTCACCGTAGACCTCGGAGGTGGAGGTGATGAGGAATCGAGCCTTGGTACGCTTGGCAAGACCCAACATGTTCAAGGTACCCATGAACGAGGTCTTGATGGTCTTGACCGCGTTGTATTGGTAGTGGGGGGGAGAGGCGGGGCACGCAAGGTGGTAGATCTGGTCAACCTCGATGAGGAAGGGGTTGACGATGTCGTGGCGGACAATCTCGAAGTTGGGGTGGCCAACCCAGTGGGAGACGGTAGTCCTGCTACCGGTGAAGAAGTTGTCGAGGACGGTGACCTCGTGACCCAAAAGCATGAGTCGGTCGACCAAGTGGGAACCAACGAAACCGGCACCACCGGTGACGAGGATTCGCTTACGCTCAGAGTTGGGGAGGAGCTTGACAGGGGCAAACTTGGCGACGGTGGTGTACTGGATCGCGTTGGTGTCGGCATTGTAGGTCGACTCGATACCGTAGTCCTTGTGCTCGGTGGGGGAGAGGTTCTCAGTCTTGTCACCAGACTTGATGTAGCTGGGGGCCTAGATAAGGTATCGAGGTCAGTACAAGACTGTGACACGGGTCAAAGGGGGTAAGGGGGTAGGAGCACAGCATTGCGATGCGGGACACAAGGTAAAGGAAGACCGTGATATCACAAGAAAGGCTGTGCGCGGTCCCGGGCGATCGTGGGGCTGATAAGGAGGACAAAGTACGCGTGACCAGCTCCACTCACCAAGTACAAGCTCCTGAGGGTTTCGAGCGAGATACGCGAGTCGAAGCCGAAACGGTCAGCACCGACCTCGGTGATCGAGTCCTACGATAGAGAGGAGAGAAAAGTATGGAGTCAGCAATGGATCTAGATCTGGAGTGGAGCGGCAATGGAAAGACGCGTCGTGGTGGGGTAAGAGGTCGTAGCTACTCACGTTCTTCTGCGAGGCCATTGTGAATGTGTGTATAAGGTGAGGTGGGGGGGTAAAGAGTGTAAGAGCAGATGTAGGGGATGTGCGAAGGGGGTATTGGTGTTGGAGAAGGATGTAAAGAGGATGAAGAAGAGAAGGAGACAGGAGATAGATAAAGTGATTGACAAGGTTGAGCTAGCTGAGTGGTGGGGATTGGGCTACTATGGTGGAAAATCCGGTTTCGGAAACACGAGGAATGGCAGAGAGAAAAAGGTTGCTAGCTGGTGGACGCGGGTAGCAAAACGCGTGGAGGCGCACAGACCCTGAGGCAAAACCGCCGCGAGATTTACCGCAACGAGGAATACTCACGCACGTGGCCAGAACAGTCAGCGGGTTCTTGTTCAGCCCACCCGCTTTAGAACGGGATCAGCGATATCGTTCGGTTCCCTCTTCGTCCCTGAGTCAAGCAGAGAAGGTACCGTGGGAAAAGAATGAAACGAGTACAGTCAGATCTACACGCATGCCTAATCATACAGGAAGGCTTGTCATGAACGCTGTAATATAATTAGCCCTGCGCGACGCGTCGAGTAATTTCTCCGCTCCCCCTCATTAAACCCCACTCAACCCATTCCGTCACTGGCACAATTCATCTCTGCTCTCTCTCCACCTATTCACTCTTCCTTCCTATCTCACATTACTGCATAAACAGTATCATAACAACATCCAAAATGTCAGCCGAGACCGAGACCACCACCAAGGCCGCCGCTGCTCCCGAGGAGGCGCCCAAGGTCGCCGAGGCCAAGCCTACCGAGACAGCCGAGGTGGGCGAGAAGCGCAAGGCGGATGACGAGCCGGCTAAGGAAGAAGACAAGAAGTGAGTTTGAGCGACTTCGGGCCTCACTGACCGTAACAGAGCAAAGACCGACGCCGACGCCGCCGCCGCTGCCCCAGCCGATAAGGGCAAGGGCAAGGGCAAGAGCACCGAGGTCACAGAGGAAGAGAAGGAGGCCGTGGCCGCCGAGCCCAACCCAGAGGACGAGGACGACCTCGACGAGCTCATCGTGACCGGCACGAGGAGGAGCAGGAAAAAGATTGACTACTCACAGGTGAGCTCCAAGTGCGAATTGCGTGAGCCATTCAGCTGACGGTCGTATCAGCCCGAGGCGTGGAAGAACGCCGACCTCGACATTAATGCCAAAGACGCAGAGGAAGATGAGGATGACGAGGATGTTGACGCGCCAGAGTCTCCCGACGATGACGAGGGTGAGTCGCGTGCATATGGTGGTCTACAAGCAACAGCTGACGTTCACATATAAAAGACGGTGGCGACTTTGATGGCGGCGACGACAACGAGGACGACGAGGATGACGATGACGAGGAGAAGTAGGCATCGTACAATGTGCAAATAACAAAACAGGAGCCAGCGAAAGTAGCAAACCGCATAGTAAAGAATCATTCCGGTAACTTTAGTCCAGATAAGCAAATGCATGTGCCTAGCAATCACTACTGTCCAATGGCCCATGCTTGGCAAACTCGTGGACTAGCCGGTGATGCGCCTCCTCGCTTCCTCCTCCCTCGTGCGGAAAAAGGACAGTTCGCTCTGCAGTTTCGGATGGGTGGTCTGGCCGGGACCAGAGACCAGCTCGTGCATGATGATCTCGTAGATGGACGAGAGGAAGGAGTGTCGCTCTTGCACAGATTTGATCTTGAGCGACTGAGTCTGCGCAAGACGCACGAGCTCCGCGCGTAATCGTGTCATACTGTCGTCAGCGAGTTCATGACGAGTAGACCCACCTAGAGAAGATCATGGCCTCCTCCGCCTCTTGGCTCAATGCCGTGACACAGCTGAACAGAGCGGCGTATCGGCTAGCCACCTGCCTCACTGCTCCGTCCTTGACACCTTTCCCGACGAAGCCTGCTAGTCCTTTCCCCTCTGCGTCATCCGCGAGCTTTTTCAGGCTCTTCACGTGTTGGTCCATCTCCTTGCGGTATACCGGCCACATGGCCAGTTTCTGACCCGTGAGGAAAGGAATAAGCGGCAGCGTGCCTCTCGAGTCACATGTGGCTAGGAGGTGATCGTTGAGGCGGATCAGCGTGAGCAAGGGTATTGCTGGCGGCGGGGACGCGATGATGTTTTGGAAGAAGGCGCTGCACGATTCTAATGCAGGGTCAAACACCTCGTGCCATATCCGCTCAGCGTCCTTCAGACCCTCGTTGACTTCCGTCATGCCCAATCGTCTTTTCGGCAGCGCACGACCAGCTTCTGACATCGTATCGACATTGGATGCGCTCGGTGAGTCGAACGGGGTACCCTCGCGTGAGCGCGATGGTGCTGTGGTGGCTGCCTCATGTTGTCGAGCGAAGAATCGGACAATAAAGGTGAACTCCGCCGATGCATTGTCGACCAGGACCAAGCTGAGAGAACGGAATAGCGCTTCCACCGGCAGTCGCTACTTGTCAGCGAAGTCGGGTTATGTATGACTCACGAGCTCCCGGTCATCCGCCATGTAGGCCAGCACCACCCCAGAATCCCCCTCCACGTCGAGATCAGCGTACCGTAGACGCTCATACGCCTGCTTCACCCCTGGCGTCGTCCCATTCAGAACCGCCTGAGCAGCCTCGGACGATACCACTCCAATAAGATCCACCCGTTCTACTGTCCTGGCTTTGATTTGGCCCAACGCCCTAGCATACCGTCGCATTCCTGTCTCGTAGTAGCTTCTAGCCGCATTGACGTATCCGCGCTCGACCTGTTTGGCGATCTTAGGGCTTTGTCGAAGGAGGAATGCGTAGAACGGTTGATACTTGAGTAACAGCGAAGTCTGGAGTACTGCAAGATTCGTCGATAAGCCTTTTGACGAGGAGCGAAGTGGACGGATGAGCGATAGCAGGAATGGCGGGAGGACAGTCAAAGCCTTGACTTTGAGCCCGTCAATGATGGGGTCTAGCTCGTGGACCGCTTTCACCTTGTTGCGCGCTTTGATCGCGGCGATCTTCTCGTCGAGTTGGGTGATTGCCGATAACCACAGATCTGGATTTTGCGCCGGCAGCGTATCGCGCAGCGTGAGCACGAGTGCCGGTGGGAGAGTAATGTCCTCAAGCAGCGCATTGAGCGGTGGTATTATGGTCTGTACGTCAGCGTGAATCTGTGAGAGTTTATGCTCACCTTTCTCCCCTTGAGCTGCGACTCGATGTCCCCGCTGCGCTGCTGCAGATCAGAGACCTGGCCCGATACCGCGGACAAATCATTCTGGAATGTCAAAAGGTACGACGCGAGGGAGGATAGTAGTTCGTTGCTTGACTGCTTGTCAGCGAGACATCGTGTGCACTGGACTCACCTCGACAGACTGCTCCAGCTCGATATAATCGCTACGTCGACGAAGGACTGGCTGTCAGCTTAGCAGTCAAGCCTCCGACTTACATTGCTCCCTATCTTGATCCTCTGCCAGCCTTGACGGGCCTGCTCCCGGAGTCTCAAGGGGCATATCTCCTGTACTGATGCTCGTGCCAGGCATGTCAAGTGTTGTTGAGGAACGATAACCAAACAGATGAATGCTAGATTACCCCGCACAGTAAAGTGAGGACAGACGGCATACGCCGCGTCACGATTGATTTGTTATTTTCGACGTGTTTCATCATTATTCTCTACATCCTACTGTATATCCACCTCTAGCACCCCTGCGCTCTATGCTCACGGCGCAATGTCCGAGCTGTTCAAGGATATACCCGAGTTTGTGGAGACGAACATTGGCGAGTCGCTGACCGCGCGCACGGAAACGCTTGGTGAGTGACCAACGTTGAACTGCTATTGACTTTCGCAGCGACATTTCGCGAGCTTGGACCGCCCGACCTCTGCCAGGTCGTCAAGAGCTCCGGCAGCAAAGCGGCGCAAAAAGACGTGAGTCGAACATGTCGAGCTGAGCTGACGTCAGATCGGCTCATATCACTATTGGTACGCATCGCGAATGTCGCTAGCGCTAATAACGTAGCTCTGGAGTCGAAGCGTCCTCGTCGGCTTCGCTCGCAGCATACGTCAACTCGCTGCAGTTCTCCGTGGAGGAATCTCCGGCATGGTTCGGGAAAGGGAACGGATGGAGAGTGCGCAGCGGGACATATTGGTGCGTACCTCACGGCGCAATTCCGCTGATGAGCAGCTGCTTCAATGCGTTCTCGCGAGTGGATATGCGGGTGGATGCCAAGATACCAGGAGGTGTCGAGGCGTACGTCGTGGATCTGCGCGGTGACAAGTAGGTGAACTCGTTCAGAGCAACGCTGATTTCAGACACGCCGCAACACCCGAATTATGGCAGGAGACCTATCTTTCGGCGTTACTACGAGCTATACGCTACGCAGACGACGCCTCATACCGTCTCGCGGGGTATAGGAAGCTGGACCCGATCACTACTCCGGAAGCAGAAGGGCGGTTCTTGAAAGCCGCGGAAGCGCTCTTCTTCAAGGGTGAGCAAAACCCTCGCGCCTCTGCTGACTTGTAGGCTGGCAATTGGGTTCGGACCCAGAGATACAGGTCGCTACAGTCGTCACCAATCACCTTACCGCTGCGGTCACAAAGTATTTTGCCGATTCTTTCCGCCTGGAACGCGCAGCGAACCTGTTTGAGCGGATGATGGCTAGGGAGCCAGAGGTCGCGGCGTTGCTTGCGCAGAGTTACATTGGAATGAGTGAGTGCGATGGTCGATCTCCGCTGACCGTCCACCCCCAGACGAGGAGATCAAAGCGGTCAAAATCATGCATCAGGCGCTGCAGCACAACCCGCAATCATACCCCACATTACACGTTCAGTGCGACTTCCTGCTATCGAAGAACAAGCCGGAATGGGCGCAGCAGGTGGCGCAGCAAGCGGTCAACTCTGCTCCTAGCGAGTTCGTCACATGGGCCAAGCTCACGGAAACGTACATCGAACTGGGTCAATACGATTCCGCCCTTCTGACGCTCAATTCATGTCCGATGTTCACGTTCAACGAGCGCGATCTACACCGCATGCCAACGCCGGCAAAGACCCACTTGCCAGTCAAAAAGTTCATTGCGGACTCCAACATTCTCGATGAGGAATCTACGCGTGATAATGAGGTGGGTCATGTACTAGAGCGAGCGCTGATTCCAGGCCGACGTCGCGTTGCTTCGCCTCCCTGCACCTGGTCTCCGAGGCACTTTCGCAAAAGCCTACTCTCTCCTCACTCTCCTTGTATCTAAAATCGGCTGGGACGAACTGCTCAAGACCAGATCCCAGGTCTTCGTAATGGAGGAGGAGTACCGCTTGCACAAAACCGCGCCGTCCGTCGACACGATCGCGGACATCACTGCGCCTGCCACACCTTCGGAGATTCCCACTATCCGGATATCCACCGAGTCTGCGCGGACGCCTAATACTGAGCAAGCCGAGAACGGACAACTGCCTGATCCGGAACCAGTACTGGAAAAGCCTGAAATCGCGCAAGCGTCCCAAGAGCCTGGCTCGCCTTTGGCGTTGAAGAGTGATGGCGAAGAGACAGTCTCAGCATTCTCGAACAAGCGGCTGTGTGAACGATGGCTAGGTGAGCACTTGTAAAGTGGACTCTGCTAATCGATTAGACAACCTTTTCTTGTAGGTACTTCTCCTGTGACAGCATACTAACGCTTTCCAGGGTGCTCTATGAGGATCTTCGCGTGTACACAATATGGCGGGCGGAGATATCCCACTTCAAGACGCAGCACATGTCGTATCGAAAGACCGGTACTGAGTGGGAGATTCTGGGCGAATTGGCAATGCGCCTGCACCACAAAGAAGAGGCGAAGGACGCTTTCCAGCGCTGTCTCGACTCAAAGTTCAGTGCGAAAGCACTGATCAAGCTATTGGAGATGTACGCTACCGAGGGCGATCTCCAACGGACGCTGAATGCCGCCATCAGACTGACCACGTATCATCATCGGTAAGCCTAACCATATACGATAAACGCTGACGACAGATGGTACATGGATGCTGCGTACCCGTCGATGATTGCGCACTACCTGTACAAACTAGGCTTGGTCCATGGCCACGCCAAGATACAGTATAGTCTGCTCAGTATGGTAAGTCACCCCGTGAAGACGTGGCTCACATCAGAACCTCCCCGTTGGCATCTTCGAGATCTTACAACCGTATATGCGGTACGCGGCGACGTTCAACGTGAGTCCGGACTGTATATCCTGATATGACTTGCTGACCCATTATCTAACACAGGTGGAAGGATCAGAGTTTTAAGGCGGTACCATTTTACATAGATGGCCTGATGCAGATAACTTGCACGCAGTGTAGTGATCGTTACTCTCCCTTACGCGAATGTGAAGGCGCACGAGCTAGTTGGAAGCAACCCACTAGTAGAGGGTAGTCTTGCGACCCAATCTCGTTTGCAACAAGCTACAATAGACATTCATGCAATGCACATTTCACCGAATAGCGACACGATACCGCCAAGCACTTCACCACTCCTTGCCAAGCTTGAAGCCTGAAATGTCAGCTACGATCCACGCGCGTGGACACTCACCCCACTCGAAGTCGAGCCAGACGTGCTGGTCGTCGTCGATGACCCTGGACCGCACGACGTACGACCCGGAACGAGCCAGCATCCCAGAGGGCGATTCTTCAGATGCGAACTGGATCGTCAGTGGGGGCATGACGAGAGCGGACATACCACTTTCGTATATGCGTCCGCCTGGGGGCCGTACGAGCCCAGCATTGCTTCGGTCTTGTCCACTGAGTGCGGTGTGAGCGATGTTTCAATTACGGCTTGACTGCTAGACTGCTAGGCATACCCTTTAAGCCTGAGCGCTTGACGACTTGGAGGTATTTCAACCCGGACACTATCTCATTCTCGACGCTGCCTATCAGCTTTACTTCTAGTTATCGAACTCACGTAAAGGTGATACCGACAGAGTACTCGACGCCCTCCTTGATGGTCACTATCGGTGTCAGCTGGTGGATGCCACTGCGCACTCACAAGGCTCCTTCTTGAGCTTGGCGAGCTCAGCGGGGGATTGAGTCAAGTCGATCGTGATGGTCTTGGTCAAAGTGGGTGAAGAGAGGAAAAGCGATTTGAGCACCACCTGGAAACCGTACCAGTAAGTCAGTATAGTTCTCATGCATGCTATACACGGCCTACCTTCTTGGCTCCTCCTGCACCGCTTTCGGCGCCCAGACCGAGCGACTGCTTCCACCGCTGGAGCGATTCGTCCTCCTGCTCATTGTCAGCGAGACCTTTGTACAATGAACGCACCTGGTCCAGAGCTGCGAGCTCGGCGACGGTCTTGCTTTGGCCGACCTGGACGTCAGCTCCACATCACCGCGCACAACGCACCTTGTAGCCCTCTGTCTGGGTTGGGGCGAGATCATCTTCGGTGGTCTGTGCGGGGTCAGCGTTGCGCTGCGCGATACATGGTAGCTTCGCGCAATCTCACTTCCTGAGGGTGTGACATGCTGTTCGACCTTGAGATCACTTTTGTGAATGCGTAGTAGAGTACGAGTATCAAACCGAATTGAGAGTAGGTCAGAAAAGGAATGTGATGCACCCTATGCCATGCATCAGACCAACGGTGGACCATCCGGTTACAAAGAGTGGAGGGGTGCACGGCAGCACTACGCGTGGCAGTGTTTCATCGCGCCAAAGAAGTAACTCAGTGGAATTATAGGTGGGAGCATTTAAAAAGGCTATCACAATCAACTCGACAAGTCACGTCGTGACGTCCACCATTGAGCTGTTAATCCACGGCAACATCTGCCCGCAGAACAGCAACATAACATACAGTATATATACGCCGTACAAGACATCGAGGCGTCGACGGAATAGCAGCAGTCGACCATCGTAATTCTTTGCCGATATGGCAAGCTTAGGTAGGTCACACAGCGTAGACAGAGCTGACCAACAGTCGCCATCCTCGATGTCAAGGGCAAGGTGAGCGTTTAATGATGCTTTAGTTAGACGGTTTGACTAACAGTCCACAGTCCCTGATCCAAAGATCGTATCGAGATGACGTCCCACCATCATACATTGAGCGGTTCTTACCATTAGTATTGGACATGGAGGAGGAGAACGTGCAGGTGACACCGTGCTTCTCGGACGAGGGGATCAACTATATGCACATAAGGCATAACAACTTGTATCGTGAGTTATTTCTCGTATTCATTACGCTAACGACAGTGCTCGCCTTATCAAAACGGAACTCCAACGCTGCGGAGATCATCTTCTTCCTGCACCGATTATGCTCTGTGCTCTCAGAATACTTCAAAGAGCTCGAGGAGGAATCGATCAGAGACAACTTTGTCATCATATACGAGCTGTTGGACGAGATGATGGACTTTGGGTATCCGCAAACGACAGAAAGCAAGATCCTGCAAGAATACATCACGCAGGAATCGCACAAGCTCGAGGTGCAAGCCCGTCCCCCGATGGCCGTCACCAACGCTGTGTCATGGCGGTCCGAGGGCATCAGATATCGCAAGAACGAAGTGTTCCTGGATGTCGTGGAGAGCGTCAACCTCTTGGTGAGTGATAGTAGTCGTTACCTTGTACTAACATGGCGGTAGGTGAATGCGAGTGGAAACGTGATACGGTCAGAGATCCTCGGTGCGGTCAAGATGAAGTGTTACCTCTCTGGAATGCCAGAGTTGCGTTTGGGTCTCAACGACAAGGTCATGTTCGAGTCCACCGGTCGAGCGGCACGGGGCAAATCTATCGAGATGGAGGACGTCAAGTTCCACCAATGTGTCAGACTATCGCGATTCGAGAACGACCGAACAATCTCATTCATACCGCCAGACGGCGAGTTCGAGCTCATGTCATACCGCCTCTCCACCCCGGTGAAACCTCTGGTGTACGTCGAAGCGAGCGTGGAGAGCCATCGTGGTTCGAGGGTCGAGTACATGGTCAAAGTCCGAGGACAGTTTAAGCGGAGAAGCACGGCGAATAACGTCGAGATATACGTGCCGGTCCCGGATGACGCGGACAGTCCGAAGTTCAGGGTGAGTAGAGAACATTCAAGATATCCGCTGATAAGTAGACCTCGGTCGGATCCGTCGTGTACGCACCCGAGAAATCAGCATTCGTATGGAAGATCAAGCAGTTAGGTGGTGGGCGGGATTACCTCATGCGCGCGCACTTTGGCTTGCCAAGTGTCAGAAATGGTGAGCGGACGTTCTGGGCACTTACCACTGTACAGCTCTCGCAAGAGTCGGGCTGACACTCATTCACACACAGAGGAACTAAACAAGCGAGCTCCTATATCCGTCAAGTTCGAGATCCCCTACTTTACAGTCTCTGGAATACAGGTTCGTTACCTGAAAGTAGTGGAGAAGTCGGGCTATCAATCGTGAGTGTGACGGAGATCCTCTTACTACTTCTCTTTCAGCTGAGCCACGCTAATCCCAATTCGACTATAGACTGCCCTGGGTCCGGTATATCTGCCAGGTGAGCGAGCTTCCATGGTGTTATGCAATACGAGCTGACGTGATTACTTCTCACAGAACGGAGATGATTACGTTTTGCGAACGGTAAGCTCCCGATGACAATGCCACAACGCGACATTCCGCTGAACAACTTGCCCATGCTTCACAGATCACCGATGCCAAGTCATCTTCCATTATTGCACCCCTTTAGATGTACATGTTATATACTATGCAAGCTTGCTTCCCGTATGCACATCGCACTTGACTTTGAGTGGTAAGATGGGATCGATTGTAACGCTAGTTGTGACTTTTCCGGCAAAAAGATGGACAACGCGGTGTTCCCCACTTGCTTCGATTCTAATCGTCTAGCATGACGTTTGTACGATGCGACGTCACGTTCATTTGACAGGAGCGGACGGGAAATGCAGAAGCACAGGAGGAAGAGGAGGAGGAGAGCCGGATTCGCTTTTTGAGTGCTGTTGTAGAAATACCGCCGGTGGGCAACACCTCTCACTGTTCCCTCCGCTTTAAGGCTTCAAAGTGCGTGCATCATGCATGGCTCAGACTACTACTATATTGCTCCTGTGAGTGTGCCCTACGTGCAGGCATGCATTTGATGAATAGCGGTATAATGGCTACTCCAGCCAAACTACGTTTCAGAAACACAAAAACCGCTTGGCATATTTGCCCTTCCATACACTTCGGCTATTTCCGTGTCTTTGCTTTGATTCTGTCACTCCCTTGATGTCCGTTGTAAGAGGTATGCACCTTTGCTAATCCAAACAAGAAGCCGCTGCATGCAACCTTTGCTGCATCTTGACTCGGCTATTCTGACCGTCCAGCGCCTCAAGAAAGAAGCGACGCTCGCGTCGTATGGAGCGCTCCGATGGCACCAGCGCTCAAGGCGCTCAAGGCGCTCAAGGCGCTCAAGGTGCTCAAGGTGCTCCAGGCGCTTCAAATGGCCCAGCCGCTCGGAGGAGCTTACACAGCATAACAGATCGCGGAAATGTTATTGCTTTCGCAAGAGGGGATATCCCTGCTGTCGCTAGCTATCATTGAACCAACATCATATCGCCATGACGACCACGATTCTGCCTGTGCAAACCACAACACCCGTCGGTCTCTTAAGGCTGCCGAACAAAGATGAGCTGGTCAAGGAATTCGTCGGAAAACGGCTAGACTCCATTCGCACGCCGGCCATCGTGTTGAACCGCACCCTGTTTGCGCAGAATTGCGAGGCCATGCGGCGAGCATGTCAGTCGTCAGGTGTAAGCTTTCGGGCGCATGTGAAGACGCACAAGACTGTCGAGGGGTTGCGAATGCAACTCCAGTCGAGCACCCAGGCGGTGGTATGTTCTACTTTGATGGAGTGCTGGCAGATCGTCGGCCAAGGCTTGATAGAGGAGGGTCTGGTGACTGACGTGAGTTGCGGTCGCTTTGGGACGGTGTTGACTCGTCCAGATGCTTTACGGTCTACCATGCGGCCCAGACAGGCTTCAGGACTTGCAGCAACTCGCGGACACCTTGTACAAAGGCGGAGCGACCTTGCGTCTCATGATAGATCACCCTGAACAGATACATGCGTTGGGCAAGGTCCCGCATCCTGGGGGAAAAGCTTGGTCGATCTTCATCAAGGTGGACGGCGGCGGGATGTGAGTGACCCAAAAAGACATCGAATCTAATGTTCAAACAGGCGAGCAGGGCTCCCTCCTAAGAGTGATGCGATGCGGGACCTGATCTCGACCGCCTTGCAAGCACAACACGTCGAGATTTATGGTTTTTACTCGCATTTTGGACGTACGTTGTTGTTAAGCCCTGTGCTGCCTTGCGAGCTGAGATGCGACTGGGTCATCCGCTGACGCTCATGCGGGATTCAGAATCATATGCTTCGCAGTCTGAAGAGGATGCAGCCGACTTTCTAGCCGGCGAAATCGATTGCGTCTCCAATGCGGCCCGCGTAGCCCTCTCTTTGGTGGGCGATCGACCAGACAACAAGCCCTACGTGCTCAGCGTCGGTGCAACTCCAACCGCTCACGCTGTCCGCACGTTCAGCGCAACAGGTCTACCAGGCGTGCTCGAGTTGTGAGTCATCTCATTTTGTCTGCGCATCACACTGAGCAGTCGCAGACATGCGGGCAACTATTGCTGTCTCGACCTCCAGCAACTCGCCACTAAGATGATACCCATCGAATGCATCGCTACGTCCGTTCTTTCTCATGTTATATCGTGCTATCCTCATCGACAAGAGGCGATGTGTGATGCCGGCGGTATCGCCATGGCTCGAGATGGCGGCCCTTTACCAAATTACGGTAGGGTCGTCTGGCCCGAGAGCATGAACGGGTGGGATCTAGGACGAATGAGCCAAGAGCATGGGACCCTGGTCCGGAGAGACTCTGAAGCCACAGATCCTCCTCTGGGCCAGCTGTTAAGGATAGTCGGACAACATGCCTGGTGCGCTGCAAGCGATATCTTTCCACATGTGTGCTGATGTTGGTATACTCTTTAGCGTGACTCTTGCCGCTCACCCATGGTATTACTGCGTGGACGATGGAGGCGATGTGATTAAGGATATTTGGGTTGCTTGGAAAGGATGGTAGACAATATATGCACAGTACAATGTACAAAGGCTCTCCTCATCGACATAGACCAAAGCCTCAAATGGTCGAGTCTGGAAATGCAGGAGTCGCAAATATCTGCTCCAACTCGGCGAAATCGACCAACGAGTCTACAAACTCGTCCAAAGACCACTGCGTGAGCTCATCTGTACCTTCGGATTGTAACCTGATCCGTCGCACTGTTAGTACAGCGTGCACTAGGCCCAGGCTTGACGCAGATGCTCACGGCAACAAGGCTACTTGAAACTCGGAAGCCTGCCTAGCGAGAATTGGCACAAAATATCGCGCTCTTGCAAGCGTAAGCTCGGCAATGTCCCATTGCCATTGATCCGCATATTTCGTCAAGGTTGATATGAATCTGCGCTTATGTCAGCGATGCAAGACCTGACCCTGCAACGCGAAAGACAGGGAACGGACTTTCTCAACGCGAACAGGGCCGCCTGCCAAATCGCATCATCCGACTGATCCGTGCGATCCGAAGCCATCACAACGCCTGGTTATCAGTCATAAATCTTGATCCCGGACTCACGAATCAAAAGCGTCAAACACGAAGACAAGATAAAGGGAGAATCTGACGTCAGCAGGACGACGGGTAAAAAGACAACTCACTTGACGACCAGTATCCCTTCACATCGCTGTCGCTGAGCGCGCACACAAAGTCGACGATGGTCTCGCAGGCTCGGAGGCATGCCTTTAGACACACGTCCTCCACAAGCGAGCCGGCACGATTCCATATCTCCCTGACTAGGATCAATGCGCCACCAAGATATGCCAAGTTGAGCGATTTTACGCCTGGTGGGGCGATTCCGTCAAGGTCCACAAAGGAGAATAGTCCGCGGTCATCGACCTGTGCTTTCCAGCGATCGAGATCACGCGCGACAGTGGCGAGCTTATCAAACGTATCTTCCTTCTGGTCGTTCAGGTATTGCGGGCGGAGACGATCCAGAATAACGACCAGTTCACACAGGGTGCTAAAGGCTTCGATCGAAGGATCTGAGTCTGCGGTGCAACGGGGAATGGGAATATTGTGCGAGTTGTGAATGGTCTCTGGCCTGCCAAATGATAGGGACGATCTGCGCGAGCGAAAGGCGTCAGTATCAGCGCTGGTCTTCCACCCAAGAGGCAAGTGGCTCTTACAGCTTGTCATGGACCAGTAACGCCCACCAGATCCTAACGCGAAGGTCTTTTTCCCAAGTCGGTATCGACCATTCCGAACAGTCTTCGTTGAGCCCTAGTAGTCTTGCAACGCTCACGGCTAAGCCAAGCGTGATAAAGTTGTAACCTGGGTTGATTGCCTCTCGGCCGTTTAGATCGAGCAGATAGATCTGCAGCATCCATAGCCTGACTCGGGGCTCTCGTCGACGCACATCTGACATAAAGGTCATGTATGCTTCGCGATGAATGTGTCGGAAGGAAGGTGTGTATATGAGACCGGCAATGAACCAGAACGCTCGAAGATGCTCATTGGATTGCTGTTCTGATGAGAAAATGGGGAGGCCGCGACCCTCAATCTGGTGGAATCTGGATAATCGTCAGCGTGATTTAAGGTGATACTTGGACTGACTCACCGGTCCAAGATGTCATCAGCTACGTGCTGATTCACGGGACCTCGAACTTTGTCATAAATCCCACCGATATCCATGCGGTCGCCATCTAAGCAATATGGTAGTCGTTTGTAGAACACAAACCACATAGTCGGCGAAACTTGCCTGACCCTCACTCCTGGCACTGAAGACTGAATCATGCGTGGTGGTTCGGACGGAGATGAGGTGTCTGCCGTAGTAAACTTGTTCAATATGAGCGCCTCTCGTTCCGAAGCCGTGCCGACAAGATAGAGCTCTTCGTCTTCGCCGACCTCGCTCTCAAGCGCTCGACAATTGGCATCTCTACCACTCGCTCTTTGGTCGGTAACTTGAGTGCCCCGGACCATTTCCAACAATTGCAAGGGTGACATAACGTTGGCGGCGGATTTTATGGGCAGCGGCGCTGGTGCTGCTCCTGCAAGGATGAGAGGGTCGGACTGGGATGACCATCTCTCGGGTGTCCAACCGTCATCTGCAACGACCGCAACAGCGCTGGATTGCTCTCTGCCCGACTTGGGCCTGTCTCGCAAAAAGGTGCACAGTCTCTTCGTTTGAACGCATAAAGAGCACGGATCATTTTGTCTCGCGATGATACACCTGCGGCGTCTGGCTCGACAATTATCACATGGCCTGCAACACGCGTCAATCACCAGCGTGGCTTTAGTTGAATTCAATCCGACTGCACCTGGATTTTCGTGCACGGTAGGCTCGGATCGACTCAGAGGCGCGTTCCTGAGGTCTCTGCGATTCCCGCTGATGCTGAAAGCGTTCCATGGCGGATTGATCACTGTTGCGATGATTTGCGGTTTGCACTGCCAGTATTCATTCGACAATATCCTCCTGCGCTTGCGCAGTCGGCAGACCAACGTATGGCGTGCGGTATCGCTGAGTAGAAAGTCTGCCCACAGTATAGACGAGATGTCGGAAGAGATTGAAAGCTGAGCACGTTTCAGGGAATAACGGGTGACTTGAGCGCCGGCGCTCAAAACACAATTACCGCCTAAGCGCCGCGCTCAAGGCGAACGTGACTGACTGGCTACAAATACTGTATGCTGATAGTGGCATACATGAATGCATTCGTTCAGACATACCCTAGTTTTTCGAAGCACAACAGGCAGTTTCAGCAACATGGAGTACATACAAGACGTGCCCAACAGTAGGTCCCAATGCCATGCCGGCAGCAAGATTGCATCATTAGATGACTGACGCAATGGACCATAGTGAAAGCGGTACCTCACATCTTGTCCCCTGCGGTTCGTCTGGGAGACACGCTTTACTTGTCTGGGCAGACACCCATCGAAGAGACTGGCGCGGTCGTGGCGGGCGACATCGAGGAGCTCACAGCGTAGGTTTGCAGCCCAAACTTCACTGGCATAGACCGTCGCAACGGCTCAGCAGGGAGTGATGGTCCAATCTGATGGTGAGCGTTTCGGCGAAAGCCAATGCATTAGAAATCTCGAGAAAGTTCTTCGACACGCTGGCACAGATCTTAAGGCGGTCGTCAAAGTAGTCAGTAAGTTTGTTCTGCTTGTCTCATGATCTTAGTGTCGCTGAATGGGCACGCCCAACAAAGTTTTCCTGAAAAACATGGACGACTTCCCCCGCGTCAACGCCGTTTATGAAAAGCTCATGCCGTCCCCCAAGCCTGCTCGGTCTTGCATTCAAGTTGCCAAGAACCCCAACGACGTCAGAGTTGAGATAGAATGTATTGCTCAAGCTCCTTGAGAGGCATATGTATTCGGACCATATATCTGATAGTTTATAGCGTGACCGATGCAAAGAAGCTCGTCTGAGCCACGAGTAGCAGCAGTGCAAGCATAACGAGCTGGGTCAAACAGCCATGAGTCACTCGGTAGAGTGCACGGATGCTCAGCAGCGATTCCTCGCTCCTACAACACCTCAGCCATCAATGGTGCCATCGCCGCGAGGGTATGCGACGTGTAAGCTTGACCTGACAGAGACCTCGAGGAGTGATGAGCTGCCGGGGGAGTCTAT
The DNA here is from genome assembly GCA_026538355.1 of Cryptococcus sp. GC_Crypt_5. NCBI lineage: Eukaryota > Fungi > Basidiomycota > Tremellomycetes > Tremellales > Cryptococcaceae > Cryptococcus > Cryptococcus sp. GC_Crypt_5. Next base: position 23,045 of record JALPBZ010000054.1, read on the forward strand.
GCCCACAAATTTTTTCAATACATGTGTTCATAGTGATTCACATCACTAACCCATCCCTGCCCCGTCTTAACACCCACCCCCCTCTTGTCCCGGTCAACACTCCTTCCTCCATCGCTATCGTCCCATTCACCAGGACCCAGCGTATCCCTTCGGCCTTTCGCCTTGGCTCTTCATGCGTTGACATGTCTCTGATCGTCTTTGGGTCAAAAAGGACGAGATCTGCTGCCGATCCTACGGCGACGAGACCCCGGCGAGGAAAGATACCTAAACGTTTTGCCGGGCGTGAAGTCAGGTGGGATACCATTTCCGGGAGCGTCGTGATATTGAGATCTCGAGCGTAGTGCCCTTTTACTGGTATCAGCTGAAGCGCGTCAAAATTCTGTCCTCAGCTCACCCAAGAATCGTGGGAATGTCCCGTATGCCCGCGGATGAAGTGTAGCGCCGTGTAAGATCGCATCACTGCCCGCGCAGTGCGTTTCGTGACACATGATCTCTCTCACGTTTTCTTCGTTGCCGATGTGCATGATGACAGCGGTGGAAAGGCGGTCCTTGGTGAGAATTTCGAAAAAGACCTCGATAGGACTGACTTTGAGGGTTCGCCCAACCTCTCCAACGAATCTGCCCGACAGGGATTGGATATCGGGGTGGGAGCAAGAACCGAGCTAGAGGTGTGAGCAGGCAACGCTTTGACTAGGGCGCACCTGTATTTCGTCCCAGTTGGTCGGAATGCCGTGACCGCCATCACAACCTGTCACCTCCACTGCAAGTCGGATTTTCTCCCTACAGGCCGCATCTTCCAAACGCCTGAGCGTTATAGCCGGGCCTCCTGAACTGGCCCACGAGGGCAAAAGGGACGCTAATGTTGTGCAACCGGGAAGGTATGGATAGGTGTCGAGAGTGATATCCCCACCCTCCAATCGAGATGAATCTATCATCTGTAACAGCTGATGGGCACGACCTTTATTTTCCGCGAAATTGAGTGTAGCGTGCGTGAGATCTATGGAGACTCATCAGTTTGCAAAGAGGCGTGTGAATAGCCAAGCAGACGCACGAACAGGACAGCCTGTATCCTTAGCTAGCTGGAGCATCTCGGCGTAGCTTTCCAGAGCCCGGAAGCCGTAACTCCGATGATGAGGGGCGTAATATGCCCCCGGAAATTCGCATGCAAGTGTACGACACAGCTCGGCGAGTTCAGAAGTGGACGCGTACATTCCGGGAGTGTAGGTGAGACCGCTGAAGGCAACGTAAGCGATAATGCACAATGATCTAACGCCTACCTACCTTGACATGCCTACGGCTCCTTGGTCCATGGCATCGCGAAGCAGGTTCACCTGATCTTCGATTTCCTCCCAGGTCGCTGACTTGTCGTACGGTCCGCATGCCAACAATCGTAGATTGCCCTTGATGAAAAGTTATTAGCCCCCAGTCGCACGACAAGCTAAAGCTAAAGTATCCACCTGAGGCACCAGCATCGCGACGTTTGTGGCCGTTCGATTTCGGGCGAGACATTCAAGATACTCTCCGACGGTTTCCCACTCGAAGATGCCTTTCCCTTCGAGTCGACCTCCCGCCTTGCACTCTAGATCGGAGGGATTGCCGTTCCACCCAGCAATCTGTTCTCGTATAGCATCGAGCTGCTGCTTGTCGCGAATTGGGGCGTAGGCAATTCCATCTTGGCCGATGATTTCAGTCTGCAAGTGGGGCACCGTATGTCAGAGACACAGTGTCGAAAACAGTACATCCACTCACTGTACATCCCTGAGATATCTTAGCTTCATGATCTGGGTGTGTGAGGAGATAGAGGTCTGAGTGCGCATGCATATCGATGAACCCCGGAGTGAGGTACGAACCCCTCGCATCGATTCGGCGAGCTGTCACCGATGTAATGGAAGGGGCGATGCATGCGATCAGGCCGTCGGAGACCAGGACGTCCGCAACGTAGGGTATACAGGAGTCACCATCAATGATGGTAGGCGAGAGAAACAGGATATCTTGAGTGTTCGGCGTGTCTGGCATCGTACGATATTACGGGTGGTCAAAGAGGACCGGTAACGAGGCCAAAAATGATCAACCAGCGTTTGTTAGTGCGCTTGCACACGGCGTGTATGGGCTCTTCGTGACTACTTGCACTTTCGGTGCTTCGATTGGCTTCGGAAAGGAAGAAAGAAGATACCTAATACTGATTGTTTGACGTCACAGAGAAGGAGTAAAAACAGGATAGGCGCTATGTACCCTCATTGTAGGCCTCCATATGTTGACCCCAAGGTGCTGCATGCGAAATCTCCGGCTCGGCCCTGTGATTCTGCGATGGCCCGCCCTTTCATGTACTAACGCTCCCCTAGCGGAGTGAATGTCACGAGGGCGTATAGGGATTTGCCAATAGATGAGTTGACTCGAAACTCGACCCGAGGTTGATCGGAATGACCAACGCGTGCACCCAAGGTGGGGCATTGATTGCGAAGAAGTACGGTGACTGTGCGAGAAGTCGTTCCCGCAGCAGCCAATTGGGCAGATCCGGTCCTCAGATCTTGGGACTATCGACAGAGTGGCGCAGAGTAGCGTATCATTTCGGTCGTCGGTATCTTGCGGTTATCTCTTAGGGTGGCGCATAGTGGCGCAGAATAGGGCGGAATCCATGCGGAGAAGAACATCGGAGAGTGCTCAATCTTTCCGATTGGGCAGATCCGGTTTGCAGGTCTTGGCACTATCGACAGAGTGGGGCAGAGTAGCGTATCATTATGGTCTTCGGTAAGTTGCGGTTATCTTTTAGAGTGGCGCAGAGTGGCGCAGAGTGGAGCAAAGTGGCGCAAAGTGGGGCCGCACGAGTGGCAACGACGCGGCTGGCCAGCTATAAATCAGGCGCTATTCTCCTCGGAACGGGTCAGCCCCGCATCTGCGTCACCATGAACGAAGTCTACCCTACCGTACTCGAGGAAAAAGCCAACAAAGTAGCTGATGGTCAGGATGTTGACGAAAAGACCAATCATCTTGCTGGAGCTCATGGGGTCGATGAGGTCGAAGCGCCGGCTGATATTGACCGTTATGCAGAAGCAAAGTAAGTACAGAGGTCAGCGAGAAACCTTTCGGCTGATCTTGTTCAGGATGTTGAGAAAGCTAGATTTCAGAATCCTGCCTGTATTAGCCACCGTATATCTGTTCAACGCGCTAGACAAGTGGGTGTCGGACATCATTCATCGACGACGCGCTGATCCGTTGTGTAGGGGCAACATCTCGAATGCTCAGACGGATGGCATCAGCACTGGTACGAATCGGATATAAAAGCACCGTTAGCTAATGACAGACCTGCACCTGGTGGGCAATCAGTACTATCTCCTGATCACGATCTTCTATGTGCCGTTGTGCCTCTGTGGCACGCCATTGTCGATTCGTCAGTATACTCCATGGCTCTCTTGTTGCCTGGCCTGACGCATACCGCAGTGGCTAAGCGTTTTTCCGCCGCCCGAGTGATCCCTTGCATGATGGTGGGTTTCGGCACCTGCTCCTTGCTTGCAACCACCGCGAAGAATTTTGGCGGTCTCTTCGCCCTTCGTTTCCTCCTTGGAGTTTTTGAATCACCTATGTGAGCTTTCACAACGTGTCAATAGCTGACTTCCGCAGGCTGCCGAGCGTCGTGTTCTACTTGTCTTCATTCTACACTCGCGGCGAGCTCGCTCGAAGAGTTGGAGTCTTTTACGCCGCGGCTTCGATCTCTGGGGTAAGTTCGCCATTGGTATGCGATCGCGAAAACTCATTGCTTCACCAGGCATTCTCCGGCCTGCTCGCCTATGGAGTGTTTCAGATCAAATCCACCAAGCTGTATGGTTGGCAGTACCTTTTCGTGAGTGCTTGATTTCGGTGTGTGTGGCTTACAAGCATAGTTGGTTGAAGGATCCGGAACGCTCGTATTTGCCGTTTTTGCCTACTTTGTAAGTGCTTATTTAGCTGCTTCATCCTGATTCTTGTCGGCAGTGGCTTCCTCGCAGTCCTGCTACGTGCTGGTTTTTCACTCCGGAAGAAAAAGAGATATCTCGCGTCCGCATGCTTCAGGATGGGACAAACGAAATTGGCGAGAGGGTGAGTGTAACGCAAACCGCCTAACGCGCCTCTCAGGAACTGACATTCACCGCAGATCGACTTTCGGGATGCCTTCACCCCTTTCATCCAGGATTGGCGTTACCTCGTTTGGGCGTTCATTGCGCTGGGTCTCGGAGTTCCACTCGCGTCGGTTGGCAATTTCTTGCCGCAGATCGTGAAGAGATTGGGATATTCCACTGTCAAAACAAATCTGTACACGGTGGCTCCTGTAAGTCGAGCAGGTGGGCTACAGAACAGTTGCTGATCGTACAGCGATAGAATATTGTTGGCACCGTCTTTCTTGTTGGTTTCACGCAGAGTAGTGATTATTTCCGGGAAAGGTCATTGCACGTCGTCATCCCCTTGCTCATCACTATGATTGGTACGTTTCCCAGCCCAATCGCTTGGCTGATCTCGCAGGCTTCTTGATCCTTGGTACGATCGACGTGCTAGCGAACAAGGGCGTAGCCTATTTGTAAGCGATGTTGTGCCCCCACCCCCCACTCCCTTGCTTGGTTGTTAACAGATCCCGCCAGTGCCTGCTTCCTACTTTGTATTGGTGCAAACACACCGTCCGTCATGCTCTCCACATGGTATTCGAACAACTCCATTTCCGAGAACAAACGGGTCGTGCTCACCGGTGTGATGGTGGGCATCGCAAACGCCTCTGGGTTGATTTCGAGCAACATCTTTCGGGTAAGCCGTTGGGATCGCCGGAGAACTTGTCAGCTAATGCCTTGAAATCGTGATGAACAAAGGCTCAAGACGCTCCCAAATACATCCCTGCTTTAGCAACTTCCGCCGCCTTCGGTGGAGTAACCGCACTTGCCGCCTTCGCATTCGGGATGTTCATGCGATACGACAATCGTAAGCGTAACAAAGCCCAAGGCCTTCCGAAAGAGCATGGCAGCCGAGACGTCCCCACCGAATTGCTAGGCAAAGGGCCCAAAGAGCCGGCCTTCAGGTACTTCTATTGAGAATTTTTGTGGTAGCCTGCCGTGCGATCCGAGTTCGTCGGGGACGTAATAAGCGGAGAAGCGAAAGAGATGGGGAATCTTCAAGCGTCACGGAGTGATGCCAGTGCGGCGATCCATCCAGCTGGTGGCGCATATATAAGCTATGATGTTAGTTTACCGAGAAGTCAGAGCAGTGGAGGTTTAGCCAGTAATCAGTTGTTCATGCATGATATTGTTGATTACTTGCACCGCCCATGATTCACGCTTCACAATTGCCGCTTAAGTCTCGACCAGGCTACAGATTGCCAAATCTTTTTTCGATATCGGACCCATCTTGACAAGAAGGCCATAGCCAATTGATGGCCGTATACTCAGCCCTAGCCATGAGCGCCTAGATCCACAGGCAATCCAATCGCACATACATCATAGCTCAGCCCCTGTGCTGGCCACAGCTTTTCAGCACAACCTGTCCAGCAGATTCGCCCAATCCTGATCGATTCTCTCTCTGACTCTGAGTTTCTCAGAGATACATACTAGAAGGTCGACCAACCCGTCTCCGGACATCCCATACCCACCGGGCGATTGCGAGATCGAGTCGAGTAGTCGGGTGGCGCCTACGAACGGGTCAAGTGTAGCCGGTGACAGTGGGCTCTGATTGTGGCCTGTTACATAACCCCATATTACGAGCTGTGAAAAGTTTAAAAAACATTCTCCGTCACCAAATGGCGAGCCGGACTCACCGTTGACAGAAGCGCTGCCCATGAAGAGTAAATTCCCCATTTGTCCTGTAGGGCACCGCGGAGATAATGCGCTGAATGCCGAAAACAAGTCCATGCGTCCTCCGTTTTGCACCACAAACGCATTCTGCGCCGGGCATCCATATACTGCTTCGGCCCTATGCTAGCGCCACAGACCGAGGTTGCGCCGGCGGCTACCTGCAGCATCGGACTACAGGCAGAGTCAGCACTGCTAGAATTTTGATACCATCATAGCAAGGCATCCCTCACATATCCGTCAACACCGATATGATGCAAATCGCAAATGTATCTCGCATATTCGGAAGTTGTTCCTCTCGAACAAATTGACTTTGGCTCGATTCCCATGCGCTGCGTAAGCGGATCATCGCTGGAACATTAGCGGTCTCCTGTTTGAAGCGACTCGCACCTTCAAATACGATCGTTCGCCAGTGCTTTGTGTCTTTGAACCGAATTCCCATTCCGCCTCTTGTTCGACAGTCCCATGCAACTGCCATGAGCCCCATGAGTACCATCTCAACACATAATACGTTATCCGCGTCCACTCGAAAAGTCGAGATCCTGTCCAAAGCAAGAGCGTCGTGAACACAAGACGAATAACCATCGCTAATGGTGGATACTTTGAACTCGGGATGCAGTCCTGGTAGGTAGCAGGGCCGGGATACGAGGCTGCGGGACGGAATGGATACATCGTCGCGATATTGGCGTGTCGCCCGGAACCATTCCGATGCTGTAGGCGCGTCCCATTGAGCTCGCGAACACGGAAGGGGGATAGCATGAGCAAAAATAGATAACTGGCGGGAGGGATGCTGGTTCCAGAAAGCAGATAGCTGAGTATCGATGAGCAGTACGCAGAACGCCGCTCGGCGACATTCTGAGCAAGGTCAGTAAATGACGATTGACTGACCCACCTTCATCTTTTGCCCATGTCGCCCAAGCTCTTTCCTCCTGTGCCTTAGTCGCCGACGTCCCTACTACACCAATACCCTTCTTTCTTGAGTGGGACACCATCACTGGCCACATACACTGTGCGACGAATTGCGTCTCCATGGTACCGTACCACGTATCATAAACGTGGCAGAGGCAGAAGGCCTGCAGCGTCGAAATGGGCATTTCCAACCCGCAATCCTGGACGAGTATCCCTCGAACGTGTTGTACTGTTCTCTTAAAATTCGGCCGTGGGAATGGTGACTGAGTGGAGCCGACTACGATCATCATGGCAACGAGGTGAACGGCACTCGATTTCAGGTCAAAAGTACCTCGGTGGATGAAAGGGAATGTTGGAGATACATGAGTCCAATAGTTCGCAAGCGCTTCAACGAGGAAAGGCAAGTCGATTTGCAAATCCTTTTTCCCAAGTCAGGGACACTTTCAATTCATAGCATTCACTCACTGGTATTTCATGCAGCTTGGCTAGCAATCCTTCAGGTATTGCACTAGTCTCGCCGTTGTCCGCTGGAGGACGAGTGTTCGGCATGACCATACGGTTTTGCAAATCGGTCGTGGGTGCTGCCGGAAGATCGAACAGATATGCTAGGTCGTCTGACAGTGGCGCATCCCATTCGTCTGGCGGCCAAAGGGAAAAGCCGAAGCCATGCAGATCGGCAGTAAAAGAGTCTGTCACATTCGGCAAAGGAACAAATGCAGAGCTGAGCGTCGGTGCTGCTTCATCCAGATACCCGGTTTGGATGGTGTCAAGAGCGGAAGACGAAGATAACAGAGTGTTGAGTGGACTGGTGGCCGAGTCCGGGGGACCACGGACCTGAACTGTCACGTCGCTGGGTAGTTTGCCGCGCTCAGTCGGACAGTTCGCGATCTTCTCTTTACAAACATTGCGTCTCTCATGTCGCCGAAGGAGATCATGGCGTATGAAAGTACGCTTACAGAAGGCACAGCTGAATCTGGTGGAGGTGTCTGGAGATGAGCACTGATAGGTATAGTTTGACATACGGTTCGCGGCGTGTCTAAGCAAATGATACTGTGACCCGGTCAGCGCACGACGAATGTAGTCTTCCACTTACTTCGGACCCACCTTTCGTGTGAAAGTCTTGTCACATGAGGGAAACAAGCATCGGAAAGTGTCTGGCACAACCTCAAGCGGGAAATTGGGACGTGCGGAGATGGAAGGATCAGTCATGTCAGGGGTGATCAGTCATGTTGGGACGAGAAGAATCGCATGATAGTATAGTAGTTGATAAGAGATACAATGTTGTTGAACGCGGAAGATATGTGGCAGTGGAGGTGGAGCAAGGGCAAGGGCGGGTCAAAGCCGTGCATTACCGTAGAGCCTGCCGGATCATGCCATTTAGGTTATTGTTGGCTGAAATTCCAATCATATCGAAACGACTTTACCTGCTTACTCCTGTCTTGCCAGATGAGAGTCAAGCGTGTCCTGGTCTATCACCCACTTGCATTCCCAACAACTGGACCATTTACCAACAAATCCTGGATACCTTGCGTTGATTGCACTTTGGAAACTACCGCTCATGCTCATGTACTGAGTTGCCCGATGGGATGAAATGATGTTTCCTTAGTTGATCAAATATTCTGGCAGATAAAGGGGCCTCGCTATCTCACTTTGCATCCCTCGTCGTTCACTACCTCTCGTATCAGTCAGTCTCTCGCACTACTCTCTACTATCCGCGCTCAAGTGTGTCGATATCCTGTCATTACATAATTATCCCCCACTATAAGCTGTGAGATTGACACGTGGGTGGTCTTGGTCATTCCTTACGTAAAGCCTCCACCGCGTGTCGGTAAAGGCAGACCCGGGCATGGCGAGTGCCACAAGCAGTAAAGGCCGGGATGAAACACCGCAATCTCTATTAACACGCTCACTCAGTACTACAGTGATACTCTCTCACACAGTCACACTCTGACTCTCACTCTCTTGCACATGGCTGGTCAGGCCACTTTTGACCGTTTACATCCATATCACTGCCATTAGCTATCCTCTATCAATTGACAATATCAACCCGCTTTCTCGATCTCATTCTAGTGATCACCACTTCTTCGTCACCGACCTTCAACCCTAATACCCCAAGCATACATCATGTCAGGCGAGATCAGGCGGAAGTTGGTCATCGTAGGTGAGTACACATCGCCTCGGTCGCCTCAAGCGGCTTGTCCCTGTTCACAGCACTAATCTATGACCGAACCTTCAGGCGACGGTGCTTGTGGAAAGACATGTCTGTGAGTGTCGAATGCCAAGTATCGCGAACGCAATTGACATTCTTCGACCCCGCAGTCTCATCGTCTTCAGCAAGGGCATGTTCCCCGAGGTCCGTTCGCACGTCCTTTCCGCTGTTTAGGCAATTCCCCTGATCTGTGCACTTGCAGGTCTACGTCCCTACCGTCTTTGAGAACTACGTCGCGGATGTTGAGGTGGATGGGAAGAAGGTTGAATTGGCATTGTGGGATACGGCTGGTCAGGTGGGTTGTGATATGTTTATCCGAGTGGCAACGCACTGACAACCTATTGCAGGAGGACTACGAGTGAGCTTCATGGGTCGTGATCGGTGCAACATTCCTAACAGAGTTTTTAGCCGACTCCGCCCCCTTTCATACCCCGACTCCCACGTCATTCTGATTTGCTTTGCTATCGACTCGCCCGATTCTCTTGACAACGTTCAAGAAAAGGTGCGCGCGACAAACAACGCGGCTCATTACTAACACCTTTCACAGTGGATCTCAGAGGTTCTCCATTTCTGCCAGGGTCTGCCTATCATCCTCGTCGCGTGCAAGAAGGATCTCCGCGACGACCCAAAGACACAGCAGGATCTGCACAGGATGAACCAGAGACCCGTTTCTCGCGCAGAGGGTCTTGCGGTTGCTCAAAAGATCGGCGCACAGGGTTACGTCGAGTGCAGTGCCAAGACTGGCGAGGGTGTTCGAGAGGTCTTCCAGACTGCCACCAGGCATGCGTTGATGGTGCGTCTCTAAGTGTATGAGCAGCAGCTGACTTTGCGCAGAGCAAGAAATCTGGACGCTCCAAGAAGAACAAGGGTTGCGTCGTGCTCTAGGTTTTTAGATTCCCAGTTGTACTTTATCTTGTGTGTGCGAGCGCGCAAGCCTCGTGCTGCGACTATATACCTTTTCTCTCTCTTTACACACTCCCTCTCACGTCTTCTCGCCACGCCTCCACGTCGATATCGCTATGTGATGTTCATGAGTCTATGCTGCTTTGGATGAGATGGGTTGCACCGCCTTTGGCAGTGATTTTGGCGGCGATGACGACGGAGTTGATGAAACCGTGTGAAAGGATGTTTATTTTGCTTTTGGTGTGCAACGCGGTTTCTCATACACCTTCTGCTTTCATCACTTGATGTCTCACTAGCTCTCTCATTCTTGTCCGTTCTTGTCCTGTACACGTCGCGATCGTTACATACTGTGTGCAATTATAGACTGTTCCAAGTTCCCATCTCTCGTCGCCAACACTGCACCGGTCCGCTCACTCCAATCCGCACCGCATCATAGGCCTTCTTGTCGCATCCTCAATCAGTTTGATATATCACGATACATAGATACGGATCAAGTCCATTCTTGATACGCCGCGCACCATGTCTTCTGCACCCATCGTCCCCATACGCCAGCCGCGAGGACCTTCGTCCAACTCGTTCGGCAGTGCTGCAGCCGCGCCTGGACCTCCCGCTGCTGACAGTGATTTGAAGCGACACAATACCGTCTCAACACCGCGCCATCAGCCCTCGGCGTCGTTGTCAGCTTTCCAACCTTCAAGAGTGACCCCTGGTGCAAGCAGATTCCGCAGTGGCAGCTTGTCTTCCGGTACACAAGATGCAGGTCTGGTCCGACGCGGCAGTGCGCGAGAAGTCCGCACAGAAGTCGCGGTACCTGAAGGAGAGGCCGAAGAGCCCGCTATCGAAACAGGCAGTTGGGGCAAGGGACTGGGCCGACAAAGCTCTCTCCCGTCGAGAAGAGGTGAGTGTCTACTTTGCCGAGAACGCCTGCTAATGCCCAAACGTCAGTGTTCAACTCTGTCTCTTCGGAGATGCCGCCCCCGCCTCGTCCGCCGAGGCGCGTCCAGGCCAACACGCCGACTTCTACTCACTCCGCCTCTCAGTCCCTCTCCTCTCTCACAATGCTACACCCGACCTCCCCCCCTCCCGAAGAGATCCTCTCTGGCGCGAACGTATCCCGCACACAGAGCCTCCGCGCTCAGGCCAAGCACACTGACAACAGCGGCCTCGGCCGTAGCACCAGTCTCAAGGCTGTTGGCGAGGTGAGTCAAGCATATATAAGAATGTGGCTGACGACAGCAACACCGACCGCACGCCATGTCACCTTCAAGCCATGCGACGTCCCCGCACAACCCCTTCACTCCCCCTACACCACCACTGCCCGTTTCGTCTACCGCCGCCTTCCCTCCGTTCCAACTCACCACAGGCTCAGGCGCGGATATAAGAAGGCACCAATCTCTGACTCAAGGCTACGGCTCTTCAAGTCGCGTGCGCGACCGACTAGAGCGCAGTCCAGCTGTGCCCGGACAGCGGCCCAGAGGGCCTAGCGAGGAACCGCCGACGAGTCCGATCGGTCCCAGCGTCTGGTCGAATGCAGGACCTGTACGCGATGATGGCTGGACGCGTTCTGCTTCGCAACAGCTCCAAAACGCATTCGACGCCATGACGCTTGGACGCAAGATGATGGGAGGAGACCCTGGATATCTAGGTGAAAAGATTGCCCTTGAAAACAACGTCCTACGTCACCCTCAAACGACAACGGGTCATCACGAAGAGCCAAGCTGGGTCACCAACTTGGTCGGCGACGCCCCTCGTCAGCAAATGGACGTACAATGGCACAACCGCGGCCAGAGCGCGTCCCCTCGTTACCCTGAGCAATATCAACCCTGGTCCCAGCCGCAACTCACCGACTTCAAACCCCAGACATACCAGCAGTTCCCTGGGTATCTTCCTGCTCCCTACGCATCAGCCTATCCTACTCCTCCTGGAACCGCTGTGCCGGCCCCTATGCTGCAGGCTCCGATGCTGGCGCAAGATCGCGAGGTTATCGAACTTGCACGAAAGAAGGGCCTCAACCCAGCCACGTTCAACTGCAGGCCTTCGCTAGCTCGCTTCTTCGTCATCAAATCTTACACTGAAGATGACGTTCAAAAGTCTCTCAAACACGAAATTTGGTCGTCTACCATGCTGGGTAACAAGCGACTCGATGCAGCATTCCGAGAGTCGTCGGACAAGATGCCAATCTACTTGTTCTTCTCGGTTAATGGATCGAGGCATTTCTGCGGGGTTGCCGAGATGCTCACTCCGTAAGTGGTCCTCATCGGCCTTCGCTGACAAATCTGCAGCGTCGACGAATCCCAGAGTTCCACGGTATGGGCTCAGGACAAGTGGAAGGGAATCTTCAAGGTCAAATGGATCTTTGTTCGGGACGTGCCATCTGCGTGAGTAAAGAACCGCTGTTCTTCGCTGATCATTAGCGCGCTACGACATATCCGCTTGATGAACACTCCCGAACGCAAGCCGATAACCAACTCGCGGGACACTCAGGAGATCCACCACGAAGCCGGCTGCGAAGTGCTTCAGATCTTTTTGGATCATCAAAACAAATCAAAGACCAGTCTCTTGCAGGACTTTGCTTATTACGAGGTGAGTTCCTCCTTTGCCGGGTTGCGCTGACGATTTAGCGACTCTCTGCCAATCGGTCTACGCAAGGCCCATCGCAAGGATCGCTACAGCCACCGTTCCCCCCACAATCGCAACCTGCCCCTCAGTTTGCTCAAATGATGCCGCCGCCAATGCAGGCGGGTGCCCCTCCTGTGCCGTCTGTTCCAGCTCGATTCCGTTGATCTGGTACGATTGAGTGCAATAATACAACTACCTAATGAAATGACGAGAATATGTAGCTACTGTCTTAGATCTATCATGTATACAGCTCTTGCTTGCTCATCGAATTCACAAGTTTGCAATTTTGCGGCAGAAAACGATTTAAACCTGACGAACAAGGGATCATGCATCACACTGCGCACCCAAACCGCCATCACACTTTGGACGGCCGCTCGCCCCTCTCCTCGCCTTCAGTCACACGCCACGCTCGCCAACCATGGACTGTTCCTCTGACTCTCTCGTCTCCCGGGTCCTCCTCGAACATCGGTCCAGTCCACTCTTCCACCACTTTCTCGTATGCCCACGTTCCCTGAGCGAGCTTGACGAAAAAGTTCATGTCTGCTTGGACGAGATGCGGTCTGTGATGGGTGAAGAAGACGAGTATGCTCGCATCTTGATCGTGGGATAAAGTGCCTTCGACGGTTTTGATCAATGCGTCGTGCTGGACCGTCAGCGCGAGGTGTTACTGTGAGACTCACCTGTGAGTGATTGAAGACCAGGTCGCTGAGGATCAGCAGGTTGTACTGCCCAGTGACATGGTCGAGTAAAGGCCGAACGGGATGTCCCCATACGTGTCCCTGCTCACTGTCAATTACAAGTCGACATAACGTGTGGTGATCAACTCACGTCCACGTCAATCTTTGTGAGATCGTCGACGTTGATCTCCACGTTGTATCGCAAGTTATCCAGCAAGTCATTATCAGGATAATCTGTGACGACGACTTTGTCGCTTCCTGCAAGAGCGCAGACGATCGATGGGAGACCTGCTCCGGCGCCGAGTTCCAAAACTTGTCGAGTCTGAATAAGGACGGGATTGCGCAGGAGATATGTGGATAGGCATCGAGCGGTGTTCCACCTGTTATTAGCGTTGAATATCATACTCGAACGTACAGATGATGGCCCCAGAGAGGATGATTCCCGACCAGTCGCAGGATCAGCTGTTGCCTGTCGTCAAGGTTGATGTCATCGGGAATCTCGTATGTCGAGAAGGAATAAGGCGCAGGTAGGGGTGATTCAGGTTCCTGCTCGAATTAGCTGAGCTATGTCATTCTATGCTCACAGGTATCAAACCGCCCAGCCCAAAGCCATAGTCTTCGTCATCTTCAGGTGACAACGAACGTCGCCTTGCCGTCTCGCTTGATTCTGCGTCCATCGTATGTGAGCTCATATATGAATGTAAATAGGTCATTGAAGATACGAAGAGTAACTTTTTTCACAACAATCTCCAGTCTGCGGGGACTCCATCTCACACAGCCACGTGCATGCATCGGCTGAGACAGCGGCCACGACCACTACTGAACCACAAAGCAGCGCCTTCTTCTGCTCTCTTGTTCTCAGCTCGTTGCATAGACGCCAGTGAACATGCCGCTCATCGCCCAGGCCGGCGAGCACATATCACGCCTCGTCCATCGCGTGCTATACTCGCTACCAACTCCCAGCAATGACTCGTTCACGGCGTTGACCGAATCTCGCCATTCCCAACCGTCCACTATAGAAGCGAGTTTAGATGAGATCATTGGCGAGCCTGGAGAGACGAAAGCGCTGGCGGCTGGAGTGGGACCGTTGAGCTTTGCCGCTAGCGGATACGGCGTTGTGTTCATCTTGATGGTGAGTGCACAGTCAGCGACGCGTCATACTGACCCATCAGGCAATACTGCTTAACCGGATTCACCACATTGTCCGACGGCCTCGGCAGCCGCCACCGCCAGAAGAAGCGTTCGGTCCTAGAAGATTCGCTCGTGCGCGTGCAGCAGGTAGGTCTTTGCCACAGAACCAAGCTGACCTCAGCGTCATCCATCCTCACGTCGCCATCTATGGCGAAATACATCCGAGTACCCGGCGTGTTGGCATTGACTCGCGCATGGGTGCTCTTCACCGTCTTGCTGCTTCAAGTTTCAGGGTTCTGGCCTAGATCAAGTAGCGTAATATTCAGACGCCTTGGGAGCTGGGCAGACCTGCCAATGGAGCAGATATGCTGGCAGGTGTTCATCAGCGTCTGCACAGGTCTCGTATGTGGAGGGATGGCAAATGGGCTGGATCCAGTGTAGGTCTCGTCGCCATATAACATGGCTGACACCAGTCAACGGAGGGACGTCGGTGCACATTTCAATCTATTCGGTTACTCGTTCTTGCTTCACCTCTACTCGTCACCACTCACACATCATCCCGCGTCATCAAGTACATATGGTCGCCCGGATCTACATGCGTTGTTCCAGCTTTGGCTTAGCGTGACAGAGGTGTGTCCCGTTCGTGATCATGGCTGACGGCAGATGACCTGGCTGCAAGCTATAGAGCTCTCCTCGTCGATGCGGAACAATCTGCTGTTGCCCACTGGCGTGTGCGGTACCCTCGGTCTGGCCCATTTCGTCTACACTTTGTTCACAGCTCCGTTCAGGTTCCCGAGCTTTACATTCCTGACGCATTTGGTGAGTCAATAAGGCTCGCTCCGCTGACAGCAGATGGCACTCCTTCTCTCGATCATCATAGTCTTCTCGGTGACATTGAAAGGCCTGACCTGTCTGTTCACATATGGTTATATCCCCTCAATTGTCAGTCTCCTACCCCACGAGGGAGTCATCCCACGCGTCGAGGACGACTTTGGCGTGGCTTTACTCAAGATCGGCACCGCGTGCATCGAAGCGACTCAGTACTCAGGTCTGCGTAACGAGGTAGCCCTGATCCAGCAGCGCGCACCATGGGTTGAGATCTCCACTACCGGAAGCGACGTGTTTAAAAGCAGCTCCGGCGGCTTCCTGACCGAGATCACCGACATCGAGGTGTCGGATATACCAGATCTGGAGAAGAAGAGTGTGTACTGGCGAGAGCTGCGGACCTTCTTGCAAGCCTGTGGGACGAGTGTCACTGTGTTCATCTGGTCCATGATCACTGCGACACCAGCTGGACGGCGTCTCGTCGAGGTCAGCAAAGCGACGTGGCATAAACGATGGTGGTACGGACCAAGGCAATGGAGGGTATGGCGGCGAGAGGCTTGGCGAGAGCCTCCGATCGTATACGCAAGGAGGCGTCTTGCGGAGCACCATCGTATCCGGAGCAGAGCAACGACACCGACGCCGACGCCAACGGGCACGTCAACCGCGTTGCAGCTCCGCCCCGATAACATTGTGTACAGCCGCTTCTTGCTCGGCCAAGAAGACATAGAAGATGACGACGAGGAATGGCAAGACGACGCTACGTCAACTTCCAGCAGCCAAAGCGGGGACAGCGACGAGGAAGAGCAAGCCTTGTATCGGGACTTGGTTACAGAGGATTCGGAGGAACTGCAACCGGTTCTGCTTGCGCATCTAACATCAAGCAATTCCAGTCCGCTGACTCGCCGTCGCTACGCCGCACTTCGCTCGCCTCAAGGCTTGCAAGATGTCGTGCATGATCGGCGAGTGGCCGTGGCGAGCCTAGCCCGTGACGAGGACGATGAAGAGCGTAAACGGGCTTGTGTCGTTTGCATGACCCAGTCGAGAGATACCATCCTGTGGCCTTGCAGATGTCTGGCGCTGTGTAACGACTGCCGCGAGTCGCTTGCAGCTCGACTCTCGGCCGATGATCACATGTGCCCGTGAGTACATTCCATTTTACATCACGCCATGTCCGCTGACCCTCTTCACAGGTGCTGTAGGCGAAAGTGAGTCGTGATTGTACCTCGCAAAGCTAACTTTACCAGGGTGGAGGGTTACAGCCGCATCTACATCCCATGATGATCTCTTGGTAGTTGAAGTATCGTACAGCATTGACTGTGGATTACGATTCTAGCTCTCTTGTAATGTCCATTAGGCTCGGGTTCTGTTGTGTCATAATAGAGTTGGTCTCAGCGCGTTGCCCGGTAAAGTGTATACCCGGATCTCAAATGCATGAACTATCTCTTGATACGACGTTGCACACTATCTCTTTCAACTCTTATAACTCTGGTCAATAACGAAGATCTTGGCTTAAGACTCCTTGTTGAGCCGCATACAGACCAGTCATCTCTGAATCGTACAGCGCGTGGAGAAGTAACCGCGGACGAACATGCCGATCGCCACCGAGCTGACTCGGCTCTTGGGCCTCAAGGTGAGCACAGCGCGATGGACGTCACTTACATGTAGTATCCCATAGTGCAAGGAGGTAGGTCCCTTGGCGATGCGCTTGCTGACTCGCACAGGGATGCAATGGGTCGGAGTCAACGAGCTAGCATCTGCCGTGGCGCTTTCAGGGGCTCTGGGGATGCTCACCGCACTCACGCAGCCTAGTCCCGATGCTTTGCGAGAGGAGATACGGAAGACGCGAGCGCGTATAGGCGACAAACCGGGGCGATTTGTAAGTGGGAGACATCGGTCATAGTGCTTATATGCATATGCAGGGCGTAAACATCACTCTGCTGCCATCAATCAACCCACCAGATTAGTGAGTTGGCAGAAAGGTGTACCAAGCTGATCGTTAGTGCCGGATATGCCCGCGCGGCTCTCGACGAGGGCGTCGATATTTTCGAGACGGCGGGTAATAACCGTGAGTCGTCGTGAAGCATGCGATCACTGATAGTCAGCCAAACCTTTGATCGAGTTCATCAAGACGTACAAAGCTCCCGGCGCGTCAGACGTTCCGAAGAGGTATATCATCCACAAGTGCGTCACCGTCAGACACGCCTTGTCAGGACAGAAGATGGGCGCGGACGTGCTCAGTATCGATGGCTTTGAATGTAAGTTCTCGAGTAGAGGAGCTTGCTAATGGGTAAGGCGCCGGACATCCAGGCGAAGATGATATCGGCGGACTGGTCTTGGTGAGTTTGCGTGGACTAGTTGCGCTGATGATAGCTCGCGCGTGCCGCGAGAGAGCTTTCGATACCTTATATCGCCTCTGGAGGCTTCGCCGATGGGAAAGGGCTAGCAGCCGCGTTGTCATTGGGAGCTGCAGTGAGTTGTCTCAAAGTCGATGCACGCTGATGTCAGGGTGTCAACATGGGTAAGTTTATCTCAAGTCAGCCACGTTGACCATAGGTACCCGCTTTATGTGCACCGTCGAGTCACCTATACATCAGAAGATCAAGGAGAAGATCGTCCAGTCGACTGAGAAGGATACGATACATATCTTTAGGTAAGACAGGTGGGTATAGCAGTACTGACTGTCAGAACCCTTGGCAACACTGCACGAGTATACCGAAACGCTGTCTCGACGGAAGTCGTTCGTCTCGAAAGACGACCTGGAGGAGCCAAGTTTGAAGATCTTAGAGAGCTCGTAGCAGGTGCACGAGGTCGTAAGGTGTACGAAACGGGTGACGATGATGCGGGGATTTGGTCGTGAGTGGCAAAGTCGACGAGCAGAGCTGACAGACAGGGCTGGCATCGCTGTGGGACTCATCGACGATATACCTACATGCGCAGAACTGGTACCCCGGATAGATCGCGAGGCAGCAGAACAGATTACACGGATGAGCGGTATGATAACGGAACGTGCAAAGTTGTAGTCGACAATGTTGTATAGTAACTGTTTCATGCCACATTCTTATGAGCCACTGGACACTTCAGTCTGAAACGGGTTCAAATTTCCCATTGTAGCTGGCACAATGACGCCGACACATCTTTGTCTTTTTGTCATAAGATTCGTCACAATCAATCATTTCTTGGCGTACACCATTACATAGCGGAGGCAGCATGCCGGAGACATGCTTGAGCGACGATGGGTACGACGAGGACGAGTTCACCGCTGGACCAGGGGGCAAGAAGCGCAAAGTGCCAGCGCAAGCGAGGATGATTGACGTCGAGCCGCCCCGAGCGAACCCCCCTCTTCAGCTCAACAGTCGGTTCCCACGGACCGCCGCTCGTCGACTATGCGAGTTTCGAAAGGCTCTGTACCTCCGGCGCAAAGCGGCTTTCATCGCACTTTACCTTGATGCGCAGAATGCGCTGGAGGCAGCTGCGAGCAAGCCGCAGACTACGTCCTTACCCGATGTGAAGAATTTCGAGAAGCTCTTGCCATCGCTCGAAGACATGGGCGTGAAAGCGTGGACACCTGACAAACCGGGCTGGCGCAATGGTGTGGAGCAGGAATGGAGAGCGCGGAAGAGACGAGCTGTGAGAAAGCCCGTGGAGCGAATGGGTTGGGCGCCCGAAGGCAGCTTCGAGTTCGAGATGGAATGTCAAGGTGAGTCCTGCATCAGTCGAGCAACGCGCTGACGATATCAGCTTCTCTGACCATGAGAGCGAGATCAAGAGAGCAAGGAGCATTGCTCAAACTTGCCCACGAGCTCAGAGCCGTTGTACTCGCTCGCAAATCATCGCTGCCGCCACCTCCCGCTACTCACCAGCAACAGCACAGTTCGCATGACGGTTTACCGAGCAAGACGAGGCGGAAACTAGTCCCGCAACCGCCGCTGGAGGAGAAGAAGATCATCAGGAAGAAGAAGAAGAAACGCGGCGTCATGGCGAACCAGGGCAATCCGCACCACGTAGACAATTGTGAGTCAGCACGCAGCGGTGCAAAGCTTATACACGATAGATCGGAATTCACGCAGCGTTTCACCTCAAAATCCGTATGAACCATACCCACACCATCTCGACCTCGTTGCTCCTCCACCGATGCGGCTACTCGGCGCTAGACAGAGTGGCTTCGTCCGACCTACAGAAGACGACTATATGTGTTGTTTCTGCGAGTACGACTTGTACTATGGATCAGAAAAGGCGAGAAGACGTGCTATACGCCAACGACGGCGCGAGCTCAAACGCAAAGAAACGATTATGACAAAGGCGAAGAACGTCGCCGAAGGTCGAGGTACGTTCAAGGACGATGAAGAAGAGGACGAATGTGAACACGGACGTTGTACTTGTGGACGGGCTGCAACCGAAGCGCCAACATTAGACGATGATGGCTAAGAATCTGCATATACTACTACTAGACTCTTCTGCATGTCATTTCACGTTGCTTTCTATTGTTTCAGAGGTTCGCCGAGGTGTGGGGCCAGTGGCTACGATGTTAGCCTTGAAACAGCCAATATCACTCACTAATCATCGGAAGCCCGCTTGAACCCCAACTTGGCCGTAAACTCATCAATATCCTTGGGCCCGCGCGATCCGTAAGGGTAAGGCTCGGGTTTTGGTGCATCTGCACGTTAGCACTGATCGATACACCAAGACTCACCCTTGCCGTCAATCCAGTGCAAAATCGGGGTAAAGATCTTCCATGCCACATCAAGCTCATCGTCTCGCACAAAGTTGGAGTGGTCCCCCTTGAAGGCGTCAAGGATGAGCGCCTCGTACGCCTGAGGAATCCTGAAGTCGGTGAAACGTTGGTTGTAGGTGAGATCGAGCTCAGTAGGAACGGACCGAGTCTCGAAACCGGGGAGCTTGGCGTTCATCTTGAGGTACACAGCCTCGTCTGGTTGAATACGCAAGACGAGCTCGTTACGTGGGATATCCTGGAAAATACCCTGAGTAGCATCTTTGTATTGGATACGGACTTCCACCTTTGACTCGTTGAGGGCTAGACGTCAGCTCGTTTCTCGTTGTACATTAACTCACCCTTGCCTGCCTTCATGATGAAAGGCACACCTTCCCACCGTGGGTTGTTGATCCATAACGCCATCGCAGCGAATGTAGGACAGACTGAGTCTTTGGGTACGGTCTCATCATCCAAGTAACCGGGCTTGTCTCCTTCACCGACGTATTGGCCGAGTAAGACGTCCTTGCGGTCGATTGGAGGGATGGAACGGAGCAGTTTCACCTAACATGTAAGCTCATAGGGCGGGCTTTTCAACTCACCTTTTCGTCACGGATGTCTTCGGCCGAAAATGACACGGGTCGTTCCATTGCCAACACGGAGAGCGTTTGCAACAGATCTGTTTGGTTGTCAATGTCATCCTCGTAGCGCTACTCACGATTCTGGCAGACATCACGGATGATTCCAAACTCGTCAAAGTATCCGCCTCGGCCTTCGGTTCCAAATGGCTCTTTGAATGTGATCTGAACGTTGCTGATGAAATTCTTGTTGAATGACGCATCAAGGAAGATGTTGCCAAAACGGAAGACGAGCAGATTCTTGATCATCTCCTTGCCCAAGTAGTGGTCGATACGGTATGTCTCGTTCTCAGTCCACTCCGACTTGAGCTCGGACATCATCTCACGGCACGACTCGAGGTCCTTGCCGAACGGCTTCTCGATGATAATACGGTTGATGCCGGTTTTCGAGTAACAGTTCTTCTTCAATCCTCGTGCGACGGTGGTGAAGACAGAAGGGGGAAGGGCCATGTAGAAGAGACGGTTGGCGGTCTTGCGATCACCTTCAAGCTTCTTGACGTGCTCGAGTAAGTCTTGGAAGCCAGAGTCTTCGTCGTAGGGACCGGACACATAAGAGGAGATCTCCTTGAACTTCTTAAGCTTCTCCTCGTCGTCAGTCTTGATGTTGGAAGTCTCTCGCTTGTGGAACTCTTCCTCGTCCATTTCTACCGAGTGTCAGCGATGGAATACAACAGCACCGGA
The DNA here is from genome assembly GCA_026538355.1 of Cryptococcus sp. GC_Crypt_5. Taxonomy (NCBI): domain Eukaryota; kingdom Fungi; phylum Basidiomycota; class Tremellomycetes; order Tremellales; family Cryptococcaceae; genus Cryptococcus; species Cryptococcus sp. GC_Crypt_5. Next base: position 44,149 of record JALPBZ010000054.1, read on the forward strand.
CTCACTTGTTCTGGCGTAGCCAACGATGTGGAGGTTGTCGGGCAGCAGTCCTTGAGCGAAGAGAGCGAAGATGGCAGGGAAAGTCTTCTTCTTGGCCAAATCACCACTGGCGCCGAGGACGACAACAATGGTCTCCTCCTTGAGCGCTTCGCCCGAAGTCTCCATCGAGGGGATGGTACCGCGCCTGGCTTTCTTCTCTGTCATGATGGGTGATGCAGGTGGGGGTATTTTGTGCGGGAATGTGACGATGGACGACCGAGTTGGTGTGATCCTCTCGATACTAAGTGTGGAGAGAGATGCGACAAGATGCTGAGTCAGAAGAAGGAAGGATATTTCGAGCCAGGGAATATGGCTGAATGAATATGAATATGGATGGGGTAAGCGTAATCGTAATCGTGCTCTAAACGGGGATTGGGAATGGCAATGCAATGACGGATGTTCAGCTGCTGAGCGGGATCAAATTCACCACACCACTATGGGAACCGGCCCGGGAAACCAGTGATATCATTACTCGAGTACAACTAACCGACATGGAGCTGAGAACGGCAATGACGTGGGTTTCTTTGGTGGAGGTGATTCACTCATGGGTCAATGTCATGCCATGCGCTACAACTAGTTCTTTCATAGCATAATGCATTAGGCCATGGACTTGTTCACATTGCTGTAGCCTATTCCGACACAGCTGAGCATGACGAGCTCGGAATTTGGCGTGACCTTGAATTTGGTGCCGAAAAATAGCAGCAAATCGCGGAGAAATTGTATTCTGCCATTAGCCATGTTAATGATGGATTGGACTCACGTGTGCGCTGTGAGATCGCCCATCAAGCACTTCCCAACGTCCTCCTTGCCTAGCGCCATGAGCAACGCGACCAGCCATTGATGTTTGCTGTCTACACAGCCGCCTCCTTTCAACTCTTCCAACAACAATCTGGTCGCATGTAGCGCAATGTCCTCGGGAGTCTGCGGTGCTCCTGCTTTCGACGTCGACAAACATTCTGACGCATGCAACGCTGAAGTCGTTGATTGGGCAACCAGGGTAAGACCGTAACCAGGAGATCTGCCGTTAGCGCTGTCGTCTAACTTGCCACTCACTTTCCAGACTCCTCGCCGTTATATACGTCCGTGTATAGGTAGATATCGGGGATATAACGATTCAAGATCGATCTGGCCGCTTCGACCATACGATTTGCGAATTGGGGCGAAACGCGGGTCGAGTAACTGGTGGTAAGCATGACACTTCTTGACGAAACTCACGCCACACCCCGAATCTTTCTCACTTTCCCCGGGTCGACGAATTGCAGCGTATTCAGCTGTCGCACAACGGGACATTTGAAGATAGCTTGACCGCCTCCTAACGGTGCGGATCCCCTTTTCTTGATCTGCAATTCGAGGCCGTCTGTCACGCCAAAGAGGTGAAGGTGAGGGAGCGTGACCGTTCGAACCATGTCAACCTAAAATGTCAGCCTTTGCCAGGCGATAGAACTCACTGTAAGATCCCTTCCTTCTTCTCCTGTCACGCCATACAGATTGATATCAAAGGGCTTCTTACAAAACGGAGCGAGGGGAACGAGCAGCTCGAGATAATAGCCCAGAGAGCGACCTGTATGACAGGTATGTGTGTAGCTCCCGCCGGGTAGCAGACCTGGGTGGAAGAGGAAAGAAGTACCTAGATTTGATCAGCACGGGAAGGAAGCTCTTGACCTACCCGTCACTGAAATCTCTATAGTACTGCCATTTGTGACCTTCTCGGCGAGGCGCAAGAGGTTGATCTCGTAGTCACGCAGACCAACGTGAACATCGTCTGAACGGATGGCATCGATCCGGATAGACTTTCCAGAGAGTATCGAGAGCAGAACCCTTTGCCTGAGATGCCTGTGGGAGGTGAACCTCAGGATATCGCGCGACGGTCCTGCCTGCATGGTGGATGTGTCAGTCGTTATGAGTGTTGACCGGTCTGTCGAGAGTGAACACGAAAGATCAGCAGCAAAAATAAAAATAATCCAAAAGTTGGAATGGGCTGTCCTCCACATTGGGCAGTATTACATAATCAGCCTTGTTTATGTCGGTGAGTCGGGCTTCGGTTGTGGTAGTGACAAGGGGGCCGGGAGAGATACGAGTACGTGTTAAGCATCTTGATTACGGGTACTCGTATCTATATCACACACACACCGTCTATCTGCACTCGTCTCAATATCCACACACCATGTCAGCCGTCACGAAGAAGCTGGCCAACCTCTTCTCCTCTCCTGCCAGCTCGCCTAGAGTCGCACCTACCGAACCCAACAGTATTGTGCCGCCATTAGCGCCTCCGAAAGGCGGCTCTGTAAATCGTGGTGGTTCACCATGCGCGTTCCAACTCTTTGACGTCTTCAAAGCGCTGGCAGGAGGAAATTCGGATAATGCAGGTTTCGGTGATGTGGACAGCGATGAGGACGAGGAAACGCCGATTCCTCCGGCTGAGCTGGAACGGGTTACCTCTGCTGCCACGACAATAAAGTCGGACCGGCCTCGCAGCGTACAAACTTGGATTGACGAAACGAACGAGCAGGTGGACAGAGAAAGAGAAGCGTTGAGCTCGCGCTTCACTGGTAGGTGCCAGCTACCGTTGACTCATCTGACAAGCAGCGATGTCTATCAGTAATCTCTCGCCTGCATTCGTGAGGGAAAAACAGGACCGCGCATCCCGGCCAGAATTGCCCGAGTTCGAGGTCGATGATTCGCCGGAATTGGAGCCTTCTTCCGCATCAGCCTCTTTCACAGAGTCATCCGCCTCTACAGACATTACTACGCCTGATAGAAGCAACCGCCAAGCTTTTGGTGTGGACGACATCCCAGATGAGGAGAAATTGGCAGCGATTGTGGACGAGTTCGGAGACATCGCTGGCTTGATGGAGAGTGACCAAGGGTCAGAGCCGGAGCGTATTCTGGCGGAAAGCAAGGGGAGCTTGTTCAAGTGAGTCGACTTGTATGCGCTGGTGCTGACCCTGGAAATAGGGGCATCATGTTGATAGTAAGTGTCACGATCATGGGAATGCGCTCACTCCACAGGGCAATCTGCATCTCACAACCCACCGTTTGCTGTTTCACGCTTCTCTCCCACCGGACTCTCTCATGGCCTCAACTTATGCACCCATGGGTGCAGAAATGAACGCCGAAGCGGCCACAGCAGCTGCGTCGCATCAATCAGATGTCATACAATCTGGCCCAGTCACGATTCACCGTCCTGGCCCGTTGAAGACCAGCAGACGGGTATGGATGGAGCTGAGCGCCGAGATGGTGACCACATACCCCAGTGCAGATGATGCAGGCAGAGTTCGACCTCTACGATGTGTATTGCGTGAGTGATGGGATTCATCCTTATGCTCACGTTCCCAGTGTCATCCATTCGAAAGACTGATCCGCTTGACCGCGAGCATCCGTGCGATTTCTGCGTCACTTACGAAACTCCTGAGGGTCTGCGACAGAGTCGCTTCACTGTGGATACAGAGGTGGGTTTCGAGCGTTTGAACACCGCTAATTATTAGCAATCCGCTATTCAATGGCGACGGGCTTTCGAGAGCACCATTTTCCGACACTTCCGCTCACGCTGGAGTCACGGCCCCGGTCACAGTGAAGACGATTGGTCAATGATGCGAATTTGCATTCCGTTGGATCGAGTCACCATCCAAGGAATTAACAGCTACCACTCATTTGCCACCTTGGTAGGGCTTGATATCGCACTCGAAAAGGCGCCAGCCCCAGTAGGAGCTTCCATGGTCCCGCAGGGAGATTGGTCAGCAAACGAGAGTAAGCGGAAGGGATCTGGGTTGCCTCGCTCGGCTTCGTCCTTAGTGAACCAGTCAACACCGCCTGCATCACCACAGCTGGCCCCTCGTGATTCTCCCACCCACTGGATTGACAGTACTATACCCCCTCGACTTGCACGCTTCACAGCACAGGACCATACTCACGTCCCTGGCTTTGAACCTGGTGCCGATTGGCGCAATCAGTACTCGTTCAATATTGCCGTACTCAACGAACAAGCATGGTTTGCAGAAGCGCTTACCGCGGCCGTCGGAGCATCTGCGCGAAGGCGATACAAGTCTGATGTTGTACCGCCCAAAATGGTCATGGAAGTCGCTGGATTCGATTGCCTTGCCACCGACGAAGATATAGACAAAGACGCAAGCGTGGACGAAGACAATGACACCCAGGACGACGAGATTGGGCAACGCAAGGCGGAGAAAGCGGCCCTTGCTGCCAAGATGTTCGGGCTGAGGGAGGACGAAGGGATATGGAGTAGGTTCGTTGGACGTGAGCGTGGCGCTAACAAGCAAGTCAAACGATGTTATGTATCAACCCTGTTTGTTCCAGCACGCGGGCACATCATTCTCACACCGAAATACGTCTGTTTCTGGCGACGAGCCACTGTCGGACAGGACATAAAGGTGAGTTTACGTCATGTAACAGTCGCGCTAAAGGCAGTATCGTTTCCCCGCGTCTGACATCAAGGGCGCGGTGGTGGCGCCAGGGATCCGAGCTCGCTTTCATGGAATGGCTTTACAGATACAAGGTCAGCGAGATCTCCGATTCGAGTTTTGGAATAAAGCGTCGAGAGACGAGGTGAGTGCGCATACAAGACGACCCAGCTTATGCTAGGTAATCGTCCGTGTCAATGCCTTGTCCAACGTGACACCGTCTGTCAACCCGCCTCTATCTTGTCCGGGACCATTGGATCTCGCTCACCCCGCCGACATCTTGGCTCCACCAAAAGATGCACTGTTCCATGTGCGATCCGTTCCGGAAGAGGCGATTGCGTATATGCCATTTATCGCCAACAAACCGTGGACTTCGACGACTAGACTGACTCCACGGACGTTCACCTGTTTAACGATTGGTTCAAGGGGCGACGTGCAGCCGTATATAGCCCTTGGGCTGCGCTTGATGAAGGACGGCCACAAGGTGGTCATAGTGACGCATGGTGAGTTTGACACGCGCGAATCCAGCTCAACATCCAGCCGAATTCAAGAAATGGGTCGAGGGCTATGGCATCGAGCACCGACAAGCTGGTGGCGACCCCACTGCGTTGATGAAGCTCAGCCAGGAGCATCGAGTGAGTGTGCACAACTAAACGCCCGCTGATGGTAGATGTTTTCACCTGGTTTCTTCAAGGATTCGCTTGGGTCTTTCCGTCAATGGCTGGATGACCGTGAGTCGCACTCTTGATGAGATTGTTGATGTTCTAGTTCTTGTCGACTCCTGGAACGCATGCCATGACGCGGATGTGCTCATCGAGAGCCCATCGGCAATGGCTGGGGTCCATATCGCCGAAGCGCTTAAAATTCCATACTTCCGCGCGTTCACCATGCCTTGGACCAGGACCGCTGCCTACCCGCAAGCGTTCATGGTTCCAGCATTTGAAATGGGTCCAAGTTTCAACTACTCGACCTATGTCCTGTTTGACAACATCATGTGGAAGGCGACATCGGGACAAATCAACCGTTGGCGCAAAGCTCATCTTAGCCTGCCTTCAACCGACATGACAGAGTTATCAGTGACGAAAGTGCCCTTCCTGTACAACTTCAGCTCTGCCGTGGTGCCAAAACCACTCGATTGGCACGATGACATTAGTATAACTGGTTACTGGAATCTGGAAGACAGTGACACGGATTGGTCTCCGCCAAAGGAGCTTGAAGAGTTTATGGCCAAAGCCAAGGAGGATGGCCGACCACTGGTGTACATCGTGAGTTTAGTCAGTGTTGCTTCACTGACATGCAGGGATTTGGCTCCATCGTCGTACCTCGACCTAATGCTATGACCAAGAGTATCATCAAGGCGGTGGAAAAGGGTGAGTACCGCCGTCGAAGATGAACTAATTGTCAGCGTCGGTTCGAGCAATCATCGCCAAGGGCTGGTCATCGCGAGGAGGCGATCCGGCTACCGAAGGTGAAAGTATCCCCTTTCCTCCCAGCTGTTATGGTGTGGACAAGATTCCGCACTCTTGGCTTTTCCCCAAAGGTACGTGCGCATGCTCATGAGAGGTTCCGCCGTCGCTGACAAAAGAACAGTTCAAGCAGCATTGCATCATGGTGGCGCGGGCACAGTCGGGGCAAGTCTACGAGCGGGGGTGCCGACCCTCATCAAGCCGTGGTTTGGGTAGGTTCGATTGTTCGTAAAACGCTGACAATTGTAGCGATCAGCACTTCTGGTAAGCAGGGATTCTTGGTGTGCATGCTGACCCTACAGGGCGACACGATTGACCAAACTCGAAGTGGGGCTGAAGGTCCCATCCCTACGCTCCGATGACATTGCGCGGGCTCTTGTCAAAGCGACCACTGACACTGTCATGATTGAGAAGGCGGCCCGTATAGGCGAGCGTATTCGCTCCGAGAGCGGTGTGGACAACGCGCTACAGGCTATTCACCACAACATTACCCGTGCAGGGAGTGACCGGAGAAAGATGCAATGGGCAAAATAGGCACCATTGTTATGAACGTCTAAGGGAACAAGGGTTGTATATCTCTAAAACGATACTCGTATATTATAGTAGACCGCACTGAGAATGTACAATTGGAGCTTGGTGGGTTATGAAGTGGTCTGGCCAATTGCTAGATTAGACGGGATATGCTGCGCAGGGAGAAAAGGGATACTTTGAAAACATTACCCAGTGCTCAGGAGTGCTCAGGAGCGGGGCCGCCACGCCACTGTTTATGACGCACTCAGTTATTACTACAACTGTATCTACCGTATCTACCGTATTCCGCTCGCTCGAGTACTATCTCCACACTGGTCACTGTCCTTATTGTCACCTTTTCTTTCTCCCACGCTTCTCATCCACTTCACCGTCCATCACATATTCAGCAATGGTCTCGACACGTCCATCGCCAGCGCCTGCCCGTGGGCGCATGGCATATCCCAGTGCCGCTACATATGTCCCCGGTGATGCCGACAATTCCCCTACTTATCTAGGTGCGTCTGAGCCTATACGCAAGGTCACATCCAGCGATTCCGACAAGGAGCAAGCGCAAGGCCTCAAGACTTGGTGGAAAGGGTTCCAACAGAGGGAAGATGCAGCTCAGAACGGAATATCTCGTGGGGTCTTCGGCGTACCCCTCTCTCGATCTATTGAATACGCGTCGGTTCAGGTCTCCACCTCTGGTCCTGATGGCTCTCTATACGTGTGGGGGTGAGTTCAAGCGCCAAGTACTGCCGCTGATTGTTCAGTGTCATACCCGTCGTCGTCGCCAAGTGCGGTCTGTATCTGAAAGAACACGCTGTTGAAGTCGAGGGCACATTCAGGATATCTGGTTCCGCAAAGCGGATGCGCGATCTGCAGACGTTGTTTGAGACTGGTCCAAAGGTAAGGTCATCATGAAGACCCAGGCTGACCGCCAGTACGGCAAAAACATTGAATGGCAGTCTTTACCGTACACCACTCACGATGTGGCTACGATATTCAGGCGCTTCCTCACGCAGATGCCCGTAAGTCCCAGAAGCTGGGGAACTGTCGCTGATCAAGACTAGGAATCGATCATTCCTTCGGACTATTACCATGATGTGAGTGGTGAATAGCGACCTTGACTGATGACATAGTTCCGCAACGTTATCGCGATGCACGATGAAGGTCAACTATCACTCAACGAGGCTATCACCGACTATAAAGCTCTGATACAGTCCTTACCCCGCACCAATCTCTACCTCTTGCTCTATGTCCTCGATCTGCTCAGTGTCTTCGCCAAACATTCTGACAAGAATCTCATGACCGCCCCGAGTGAGTTGCGGCGAATGAGAAGCAAGCTGACGGTCAGACCTCGCATTGATATTCCAGCCGGGTGTGCTATCGCATCCGATACACGCGATGAGACCCCGCGAGCATGTCCTGTCACAGCAGGTGTTGGAGTTCCTCATCGAGCACCAGGATCACTTCTTGATAGGAATGGAATTGGTGAGCATCAAAGCGCTGGCGACGCTGATAATCAGTCCAAACCAAAGCGGAATAACGAGACACCCGGCCGCGCATCTCAAACAACTTCGCCCGAACCATCTCCCCCTCCTGGACCACCACCTCCCCCACCTATGGTCAGAGCCGATTCTGATATGATGATTCCATCCGACTCTGACGACGAAGCACCAGTCGGAGGCTATTACGTGATCGAAGGTCCAAAGCGGGCTGTATCGCCTTCGACTTCGTCGGTTCCTATACCACTCCCGTCCATTGATGCGAGTCTATTGCCTCCGAAACCTGTACGGGTTCCGCGCAAACCTGCAATGGATCTCATGGAGCCTTCGGATTCAGACGAGGATGTGCCTGCGGGCGGCTATGAAGTGAGGTCGAGTGATCCGGCTCAAGCGCGAGCAGCTTTCTTAGCCAGAGCAAAGGCGAAAGCGGGGAAAACGGGAAACCCGGTCAAACCGGTCAAAGCACCAAGTGTCAATAGTAGTCTGGCGCGAAGAAAGACTGTTCCGTCGCGCCGGAATGTTGTAGAACGGCGCGTTGTTGCCAAGGAGGCGCCTTGAATATCTTATGCTCACATGGGCGAAATGGACTATCTGTTGTATGGGGGACATTCTTTACTAGCTTTATTATGGATGGAAAAAGTGCCACATTACAGAAATCGCCGAAATCAGCGTTGAGCGGTGGGATGCTCCTACTAACGCGTCAATTCTCAATCTCATCATATACATCCTCTTCTCAACATCTCATCTTCCACCTTGCATACATAAACAATCATCATGGACATCGACAAGTCACTTGACGAGGTTCGTACGCCTCGATTACAGCCGTAGTGGCGACTCATACCATGTCCCCGCAGATCATCTCGACCAAGCCTAAGGCAAGACGAGGCGGCGGCGGCGCCGGTGGTGGTGGACGTCGTGGAGGCTCCGCTCCTGGTGCCGCTCGAGCACGATACGCTACCAATGTCCCAAAGAACGCTGGACCGGCCAGGACTCCTGCTGCTAAGCCTGTCACTGCTGAGGCGTCCAAGATTATCATCAGTAACTTGCCGGTCGATGTCGCCGAGGCTGCCGTTCGAGTGAGTTGCACCACGTCGGATCATTGTTGACCTTTCCTAGGATCTCATGCAAAGTACTGTCGGCCCTGTCAGGACCGTACAAATGGCGTACAATGCGAATGGGAAGAGCACTGGTGTCGCTACTGTTGTTTTCAAGAACAAGGGCGACGCCAATAAGGCGCATGCTGCTTGTGAGTATACACCAATGTGGGACATTGTAAGCTTACTAGTCTGTAGACCACAACAGGATGATCGACAATCGTTAGTTCTCTCTTGCATTAAACCAAATGGCATCGTATCGGAAATGCCCCGTCGCGAACCATCACACCTCGTAGCAAGACGACTAATCTACCCCTTGTTCATTTTTGGCATCAGAACGCCCCATGAAGGTGGAGATCGCCATCGACCCCAACCAAGCTGTCTCACTAGCTTCGCGAGTGGCACCAAACCCTCCTGCTCGAGGCGCTGCTCAACCCCGAGGTGGCGCCAGAGGTGGGGCACGAGGTCGAGGCGGTGCCAAACCGCGAAACCCCCGTCCTGCAAAGAAGACTGCTGAGGAGTTGGACGCGGACATGGCCGTGAGTTGCGGTATCGGTCAATGGACGAATGCTAAATCTTGTGTATCAGGCTTATAAAGACACGACCGCTGCTTGAAGAGAAAAGGTTCAGAGGTTCATATGCTATGCATGTCAATTGTAAATTATGGCCTAGTATTTGGTATTGGCTTGATACCATGCGTTTTGCAAGGACAACGGGTTTATACCTGTATGTTGGTGGGCTTGTTGCACGCGGAAGATGAAGTTGGCAAGGATGACGACGAACAACGCAAGGCATATCAATAGCGGGCCCCAGAGAAGATCTTCGTCCCTGTCAGCGCATGTTCCCCAAACGGCACATTACTCACCGAATTGCCCCGCGTCTCGCGCAGATATCATTGTAAGCCGTTTCTGGAAGATGGCCCAGCCATAGATGAGCACGCCCGCAGAGCTGTGGATGTCAGCGGATCCTTTGCGGAGCAGGACGTACATCAAAGCGTAGGCAAAGGCGAACCACCGGGCGTAGGAGTCTCTCGCACCGAAAAGTAGACCCGAGGCGAGGGTCGACAACAAAAGGCCCATGGACAGGTATGATATGAATGTACGCTCATTTGCAAACCACACCTTGGCTTCAACCTTTACGGGTGTAAGCACCTTTTCTATACCTCGAGTCAGCTCATCGACCCATCTGTACGTCGCCAGACGAAACGTACTTGGCACGCGGATGCGGATCTCGGGATCATTTATGGAGTGATAGTCGGTGACCAAGGGACGCTGGGGGCTTGGACGAGTCAGTTCTTGATACTCTTTTGCATGGACTCACTCGTCGGGTATGCGATCTGCACGCTTGCTTTTCGCCCGAACTCCGACCCCGCGCTTTGGAAGGAGTTTCAGTGCGCCGGAAGAGAAGCTATGTGAGTCGGTGTCAGTGTTAATCATGGTCTGTAGAGATGAGTCACGACACACGGCTGAAAGAACATGTCTGCGATCCTGCTCATTGTGTGATGTGGATGTGCTTGTGGTTGATGTAAACTGGATGTGAGATGTACAGATTGTCAGGCGATAAAGAGAAATCTGTGTGGTTATGACATAGTCATTGGCTTGGATGATAGATACACACGCACGTGTGATAGTGATATAACCGGGGTGGGCCTTGTCAGAGAGTTGATAACAAGGTTGTCGTAATGCCACGTAAGCGTGTGTTGTGCTCAATACCAAGTGCCACTTTGATAATGACGCGTCACTGCCACGGCGTTATCTCGCGCCCTCACCCACCCACTCACCCACTCCCAGTCACGCTCCTCTCTTGCTCTGGCTCTTGCTCCGTCAACCGTCATTCACTTTGATTCACCCACCGTTCCACGTATCACCCTCTTCTTCCTTCTCCTCTTCTCACATAAACAACTCCCTACCCCGCATCACTCAAGCTCTACCCTTCATCATGGGTCTCTCCGTCTCAAAGCTCCTCAATGGCCTCTTCGGCAAAAAGGAGATGCGTGCGTCCAGAAAGAACCTTCCCTCACCGATAACAAAGTGTTATCTTGCTCATTTCATGTTACACAACAGGTATTCTCATGGTTGGTCTCGATGCCGCCGGTAAAACCACTATTCTCTACAAGCTCAAGCTGGGAGAAATCGTCACCACCATCCCTACCATTGGCAAGTCTTATCTTGAAAATTGTTGGGCGACGTCCGACGCGTCCAATCCGTGTGCACGCGACTGACCTGCAGTCCACCTTTTTCAGGTTTCAACGTTGAGACTGTCGAGTACAAGAACATCTCATTCACAGTGTGGGACGTAGGAGGTCAGGACAAGATCAGACCGCTTTGGAGGCATTGTTAGTTGCACCGTCAGCAACGCCTTGGACGTGGGCTGACCCGCAGAACCAGATTTCCAAAACACCCAGGGTATCATCTTCGTTGTCGACTCGAATGACCGAGAGCGTATCACTGAGGCACGCGAAGAGTGTATGTCCCTGTCTATGTGCATAGACGAAGAAGCTCTGACACACGATGTGATAAACAGTGCAACGGATGCTCAGCGAGGATGAGTTGAGGGATGCTTTGCTTTTGGTGTTCGCAAACAAGCAGGTGGGTCCGATGAAACACTTGCAAAGTGTATTGGCTGAGCTGTCTTTCAGGATCTTCCCAACGCCATGAACGCCGCCGAGATCACGGACAAGCTCGGCCTCCACTCCCTCCGACAGCGATCGTGGTACATCCAAGCTGCGTGCGCGACTTCCGGTGATGGTCTTTACGAGGGTCTTGAATGGGTCAGTCTTTCGTTCTCGTCCAGTATGCACGTATAGCCGCTAATATGTGATCACAGCTGTCGACTAACCTCAAGAAGAAGACCCCTTAGTCAGATTGTCGATGTGACGTTGTCTTAAAGTTTCTGCCCCGATGATCTCCCGTTATGCCTCTCTATTCCACTTGACACAATGGTGCTTGCAATCACATTTCAATTGTCCCTGATTGCTTGAATGAATACGCTGCCACCTACGTACATTGCATCGGGTTGTTTACAGCGCTTCGATTGCACTGAGCTGATACGAGCGAAGCATGTGATTTGACCCGTGCAAGTGTATGTAGAGACGATGACTGCGGTGTGGTAAGCGGGAATTGAAGGGTTAGGGGGGATAACGTTATCAACTATAACAACAATCAGGGTGTTCCTCGTACCAGCAGAGTAAAAATCGATTTTTACCTGCAGTGCCCGACATCGAAGACAGCTCTTTATAATGCTACTCGAGCACTTGTTTGTAGCATTCGCGTCCTCCTTCGTGGTCTTTGGGCCAATACCACTATCTCCTCTTTGACTGGCACCGCACTTCCGATGACCGGACAAATCGGCGGGGGATGACAGGCATAGAGAGCACACATTCGCCAGGACGAGGGGATGTCTCGATATCGCAGCCTGGCACATCGTCTGCCTCCAAGTCAGCTGAAGGTGCGTTATGCCATTTACTCGACCCGCTGACAAATCCTGTCAGATCCAATACCGCGACCTTTCTCGCAGTTCGACACCACCGACATCAATGCTGTCTTCCCGAGACTTCGCGTCGCCTCGTTCGACGCGATGCCGGATGCTTCCTCCTCTTCCTCCTCTTCTCGTACCGATCGACCTACAAGTCCAGAGACAGCCTACAGCTCAAATTCCGCGGCCGAAATCAATGACTTGCTATCCCCACTTCCGGCTGACACGCCGCCCGGGACCAAGACGCGTCCGCCGGTGTTGAGGGGTTTGACAATGCCGGCTCGCACAAGCTACCCTCTTCCCAGTCCGTCTCCGCCTCTCGCCGGTTTGAGCGAGCTACTGGCTGGCCCGTCTCATTCAGAGGCATACTCCCAGTCGTACTTCCCGCCCGTGTCAAACGATCCTGGTTCGCCTCGAATGACGCAACGTCGCCCACCTGCATACTCTCCTTTTCGCTCACACTATGGAGAAAGAATGGCTCATCAACGACCTACACTTGTACCGCCGGAAGCCAAGATCCCACATGCTCCGCCAGACTCGCCAAGTTCGTCCGGCACACCTCCCACGGCTTCACAAGAAGACACCATTGGACAACCTCGGGCTGCATCGGATTCAGGCGTGCTCTCCATAAGCAGTGCCAGACTGAAAAAAGGCCCCAAAATACGCAATGCCGGGCACGTTCTGGCTCCACATGGCTCTTTCACTTCTGCGCGACCTCGCTCATCGACTGTGAGCTCTGGCGTGTCGGAATCATCGGTCAGATCAGCTTTTTCCACTGCGTCGAGCCCCCTAGACCGCAGCAGCCCAGTGCAAGAGCCCGATCCCGCTCAGCGAGATCGTTTGCTCAAGGAGGCGAGCAGAGGAGATCAGCTAGCTTTGTATAGGTTGGGGTGGCGTCCTCAGCGGACGAAAGAAAGGCATTCGCTGGGTACAGTGGAGGACATCTGGGGGCCATCTCTTCCGTGAGTGCAAGCTGCCTGAAAGCTCAATAATGATGACTAACATCCTTCAAAAAGGCAATCCAGCGACAATCGACGGTCGTCTGGTACATCCACCGCATCGCAATCCTCCAACCGACATTCGCCATCAACAGAAGACACAAAAATACTTCGGTATCCACCACCTTCTACGCCACCGATCAGCTCCAAACCCCCGCAGTCTGATCTCTTTGCCGATGCTGCACATCTGGCCCTCAGGTCGACCGCTTCATCAAATATAACACGGAACGCGGGGTGATGAAGCCCTTCGTCATGGTGAGAGTCGTGCGAGATTAAGACTTTCATTCGTGTCTGCAGATTCCTCAACTTATAAGCAATGGCCCATGCGGCGGTCTCATCTCATCGTTCACACATATTCTGGATTTTTTGTGTTTGTTTTTTACGGGTCATCATTACATTTATAGACAACGACATCATTGTGTTCGAAATAGGTCAATATACGCATCTTTGTTGTACCAGTAACTAAGAGCGAGCGAGCCGGCCCAAATAGCTGCATGCAGATATATTTTAGAGGGAAGGACAATATGGACGAAACACAGAGCGCGTCGCCATTGAGGCGATCTTGCGATGCCGGGATAGATGACGTCAAGTCTCCAGACAATGAATCATGTTGTGCAAGTATTGCAGGTATCTTAACTTCGTACTCATCATCCTCGCGCACCAGGAAACGACATCGCCATGACCATTAGTCCCACATTCGTCCAAGTTCTCCTTGATCGACCACTGCCGCCGCTGACACCGACAAAACTCGGGGACACACATAACCAGCCATACCGATCGGATATTCAAGATAAGATTGCCGATCTGAAATGTCACCCAGCTTTGGAATCCGCCGTGAGTGTCTTGTTTTGCTCGGTAGAGATACAGAGGTGACACAATGCTCTGCAGCTGCATCTGATGAACGATGACCTGTTCTCGGCACATTTCCTGCTCAGGAAGATGCAGGAAGACGAGTGGGGTAAGTTGCCGTCACATGCGCGTTTTCGGTAGCTGACGACGATCAATAAAACAGCCAAATGGTTACATGCCATTCTTCATCAGACGGGTCAGTTGCGACCAATATCAACAGCGACGAAAGAGATACTGATTTCGAGCAGAAGGGGACCTGGAGAAGAACGCAAAACTCTGGTATCAACAAGTTGATCCAGACGTTCTACGACATTATTGGGGTAAAATTGACGATCTTGATCCATGCAAGCCGGCGATTGAGAACATGTACACAATCATGCGAGTCAAAGCAGGAGATGGGACAGAAGACGAAGAGACACAAGCCAAACAGACCAAGTGGGACGAGCTTTGTAGCGTCATGAAAGACTTGGCGCGGCAGCATGGGTGGGATCCTGTGGATGCAACTCAATTCTACACCCGAGATAAGGATCCAAGCCACAAGAGCATGGTACTAGGTAAGCTTGATGCGACCACTCGTGCAATGACTAAAAATTGTGTGTCACCTTGCACAGGCGAAGGATACCGTCGCTGGGATCGGTCAGGATATTCTGACCGATAGCTGAATTCCGAACTCGGCCACTTTGTCGATGTCATGCAACTCCTATTGGATCGAGCGAAAACCTTGCTGCATCGGCGTTGCTCATAATGGTGTGTAGGCGGGATGCCCTTTTGACTATTATCTTCTCCGACACATGTTGCTTTCGTCCAGATCTTCCACTGACATCTCATGTTGCAATCCAGCCTGCACAGTAGTTCTGAACCCGACTGTATTGCGAATGGATGATCAAGACAAGTCCAGCGTGCTTCCGCTGTTTGTCTTGGCTAATACCAGGCGCATGTCCTGCGAGAATGGCAATCAGCACGACTTAGGTCTATCGTCACCAGCTTGCAGCTAGGCTCTCTTGTTGAGGTCACGGATGCAAGGACACAATACCATCCGGATATCGGTGGTGGTGGCTATTGACACAAGCTGATCTTGCTGACTTGCGACTCGCAGCACATTCCAGCCCGCACATGCGGCAGCCGTCAGTTGCAATTGAGTATCCTCGAGCTCTTCTCATGTCGCAATACTCTGATCGCTCATTCAAGCCACTCCGGTATCTGATTGCAAGATACACACACATGTCCAAGAGAATAGTGTCGCTTCGAGGCAAGCTCCAGTCAGCATTCAATCCTGTGCGGTCAAGGTTGGATATGATGTCCTGATCAACGAGATAACCAAGGTATTCCCCCCATGGGTGTTATAAATTGGTTGTGCCACATGTGATGGTCGTGGTGTACGAGCCTGAGTAACTGCTCCAATTTCTTCTTGACGTTGCGGGAAGAATGGAAATACAAGCGAGCTCTTCAGCGGAGGCCTGAAGCATCAAATGCTCGGACTTAGTGGCAGCTGTTGGTATTCGGGCGTGCCAGTCCTTGACTGCACATCGAGGCATCGAAGTTGGCCCTCACCGACCGATTGTCGATCCACGACATTTGGCGGCAACTGCCGCCCGCCCGTTCTTCGGAGATGAGATAAGGCCTGAAGTCCGGCACCCGGATATGAACGGGCGATCGGTCTGTATATGAAGGGTACATGGTTGATGCATCGAGAGGCCCCTACCAGCAGAACTCCGACGGCCAATCTCAAGGCGTAGCAAACGGCTCCCTTGCATTCGTCAGTACTACAGCGTTGTACTACGCTCGACGCCACCGATTCGACCAATATGCTTCCCACTCCTGCTCAACAAGACGGGTGGACTGACCCGGACACCATTCGAGCTTGGTGGGGTGCTGCTCATCAGGCGAAGTTTCACCGTCCATACTCTGCCGAGCTAGTGGCCTCGCTTCGCGGTCCCTTTGTCGAATTCTGGCCTGCCTCCCAGCAAGCTATCAAACTTCGAGGAATCTTCGACAAACATCATGAAGACCATACGGCTACAATGGCAATTGGTGCAACAGATGTCATAAGCACGCATCTCATGTCGGATGCCGGTTATGGTGCGTCCAGAACATCGATCCAGACTAAAAGACGTCAAAGAGACCATCTACGTGTCCGGCTCAACATGTTCCGTCATGGACAACCCAACCCAAGATTTCGGTGCCGACATGGCAGACTATCCTTCAAATACTGTTCCCGAAAAGGTCTACCAGCTCTTTAGATCTCAACTGATGCAGACCAAAGTCTCTTCCGTCCGACAGTTTCGAGGGGAGATCGCCAAGTCGCTTTCCGTCGATCGCATGGTTCCCATCATTGCCGATGCTGACAGTGGACATGGTGGGCAAACCGCGAACATGAAGCTAGCAAAGATGTTCGTGGAGGCAGGAGCCGCTGCGATCCATCTAGATGATCAGGTTCCGGGCACCAAGAAGTTCGGCGCGAAGACGGCAGGCAGGGTCTTGGTCCCTGTCGAAGAACATATTACCAGATTGTTGGCTTGCAAGCTTCAATTCGATGTCATGGGGTGAGCGTGGACGACGTCCATCACTCGGTGGTGTTCTGACAATCTGTAGCGTCGAATGTCTTCTCATACATCGGACTGACGCTGAGACCGCCGGCTACCTCACGTCCGCGATTTCTCCCGTCGATCGCCCGTATATACTGGGATCTACTAATCCCGGTCTCAGACCCCTGGTCGCCACTATCTCGTCTTCAGGAGCCTCCACCAAAGCAGAAGCCGAAGCACAGGAAGATGATTGGGTCGCTGCGGCAAACCTTATGACTCTAGATGAGGCCGTCTCCACAATATCTCCCGACCGTTATGAGGAGTTCAGGAGCGCCTCCAGAGGTCAAAATGTCGCTGAAGCAATGAGAACGGCTCTCATGTTGGGAATCGAGGTGTATTGGGATGCGGACGCGTCCAGGAGTAGAGAAGGGTGGTATCGATTCAGAGGAGCAATCGAACCTGCTATTGACCGAGCAATCGCTTGCGCAAGATACGCAGATGTGTTGTGGACGAGAACTCCAGCCACAGTTGAGTCACATATCGCGGAATTCGCAAAAGAGGTCAAGGATAAAGTGCCGGAAGCCATCTTGGCGTACAATCTGGCTGGAGATGTTCAAGGGTCTGGTGCGTGAAGCCTTTCCCGGTCAAACACGCTGCTGACACAGCATAGACACCGAGATCAAAGCCTTCACGGAGAGGCTCGGAAAGATGGGCTACGTTTGGCAATTCTTGCCTCTCGCTGGCCAGTCTGGCACTGCCGTGGGTATCAGTGGACCTATCAAAGCAATAAAGGAGGACGGCGTTCTTGGCTACCTAAACAGTATGGTTTACAGCACACACTGACGGGATTTCCGCTGATGAAATTCTCAGGCGTAATTCGTCCGGGCAAATCTGCCGGCGTGTCTGTCTTGGAGTACGCCTGGCAGGGCGGACCTGTTGCCGACGCTACCGTGGCTGCTATCGCATTGTGGTAAGGCTTGACGCGATGCGAGAGATGGCATAGAGCCTGCAGAGATTCATACATCACTTCCCAAAGCGTCATCAGATGTTGTTGCCTAGTCGAGCCATGTTTTGAGTGGCCTTTTGGACCGAGTCTTCATGCTGCAGTATCAAGTATGTCTTGTAGCCCATAACCTGCTTGTTGCATTCCAAAGAACGAAATAGCATTTGCTGGGCGATAGACCATGGTCGCGAGGGACCGGAAAGGTCCGGCAAAGCATCGCTGGCTCGCAGAGCAAAGGTCACAGCAAGGTCGTGTCCAACAAACTTGAGGAAGTGCCTCATGAGACCGGCCTAACGTTTCGACATGCAACAGGCCTCTGCGCTTCTTCCATGGGGCTCTGTGTTTGGTTTTACCGGACAATCGTTATCCTCAGCTTTGTGAAGCCCTCCTCTCCATGATATCGTCCAACACGAGCACGCCACTGCATGACTCACAGCTAGGAGTCGGCGGATACAACTACGATGCTCTTTAGCCGCCGATCACGGCCGATCAAGTAAAAGTACAAGAATAGCCGTGAGGGTCTCTCGAGCTCTAAAAGTCCCAAGGCATCAGTAGGTCCTGCCTCTCACTAACTTGGGCTACGTCAATCGTTGATTAGCTCCTCCGTTCGAAGCCAGATCTGACCAACGAGTCTCCCCGCCACATTGTCATTTGACAATCACACGACTATTCCACGACATGTGCATGAGTCCGTACGTTCTGGCTGGCCGTCTGTTCCGTCTGCTGTCTTTTTGTTGGCTCGTCGATATCTGACCTTCCGTGGTCCAAAGAGACCCGTTGCCATTCTAATCTCTCATGCACATAAGGAGGCCTCAGAGATGGCATGTTTTCTTTCTCTTTTCGCCAGCCGTGGCAGCTCAACTTGTACAAGATGCCCGTCATGCGACTCCAGTTCGCTGTCACCATGTAATTGGATGTAGATGTTCATCACATTCCTAGCTCAGATAAGGCATCCAGCACCCACCGTAATCTCTCTTTTTTCATTACATATTGTGACTTGTAGCACTCTCAAGCTGAGATATGATTATCGAGCTTGGTACCCATTCCACCGACACCATGCCTCGCTTGATGCTCTCTCAATGGCACCGACCTGTTGTTCGGTTGCATTGTGCCTGTTGCAATACAATCGAATTAATCTTTGTTCATCAAGCCAATCCTCATCCCATCAGATCGACACTCAAGAGCATTAACTTGAATAGTTGATACTCATGCATAAAAAAGGGGCTGAGAGTGAGGACCTGATAGCTCTTTCCCAATGTTGAAGAGCCACTTGATGTCAACCAAAGATTCAGTCGAGCTTCTACCCAGAAACCAAGACACTGAGAAATTTTACCAAGTGCCTTACTCTGTCATTCACTTCTTGCTGAAAAGGTGAAGCTCCCCTTTCCTGCCCCTTTCCTGCCCTGTTGGACGTTAATGCTCGCCCATCTGTTTGGACACATTCTCCATCGATTTTTGGGTAACAAGTGTTGTGCTCACTTAACTAAACACGGACCTGGACATAAATTGTAGGTGTTAGTTCTTGTAGTCCATTTGTTACGACCATACACAACGGTAGTTACTTAGACAGCCGTTCTTACTCTAGTACTATATTCCCATGGTCACACAAATGACAAATCTCGAACCGCCATATTCGTACCGTCATATTTGTACCGTCATACTCGCAACGATATACTCGCATCGATATACTCGTAACGATATACTCGTAACGATATAGTCGCAACGATATACTCAAAGCGAGATAGTCGCAACAACCAAGGCGTAACGATTAAGTCGCCACGAGATGGTCGTAATTGGCCTGTCGTACCTAGTCGAACTGTCGTTATTAGCGCATATATAAACCCCCCTTCTGGGGGTTATGAGATCCTTCTTCCCAAGGATCAAAATATCTGCACACTATCACTTCCTCCATACAAAGCTTGGCCACTCCAGCCAAGCTTCTTCGCTTCATCCTACGCACCTACGCTAGCTAGCCCGTGATCCTTCCTAGTATAGTCCTTTGCACACTCCCATTCCCTCCGGTCATATCACAAGCCAAGAAAACACATCAGATAACCCAAGTCAAATATACGTACACCGTTCAAGTTCTCTCCAACAAGAACGGGTCGTAACACCATTGGACTGCCTGACATTGACAACAATCGGGTCAAGACACCTGTGTCAAGACCGTTGCAGTGAGACACTGAGATTTGTTGATTAAGATCTAACAAGTTGTGGACAGTGTTCTCATATCTGGCACAGTGTCCTCCGTCACCGTTGAAAGTTTGGTTTGCAATGACAAACAGTAAGTTTTGGCTACCCCTCTCTGTCCTACACCACACACTACGACCTTCACACCATTGTCAGGCTCAGAAAAGACAGCAGTCATTAGAATGAGATGTCTTGAATCCTTTTCCAGCCAAAATTGCTTCTCTGATCAGTAAATTCCATGGCCCTGGCCCTGCGTCGATTCTGGCTCTGGTGCATTGCTTTACAAAACAGCAGCTGGAGAAGTGCAGGAAAAGGATTCTCAAGTAAATTTATTTGTATGCTAGCTGCCTGCTCTGTACGGATCTTAGCTAATTATAGTCTCCCACTCATACCCTGATGGGTCATGAGGTATATTTGCAAATCAACTTTGTATGACATGCAGCAGATACCATGAACCACTCAAAGATAAGTATGTCATAGCCGCACTGGTTTGCTTCGTTCTACGCCTGAACTGTTGAGTATAGTTGTAAATTGATAGTCTTGAATTTGTAGTCTTGAGCCTAGCACATCATTGGTTTGTGGCGCATGTATAGGCAGCTTATTCTCAGTACTTGGTTTCTCTTTCCCTCAGCTAGCGATCAACCATCTCTTAACGTCAAGTCCTGTCCCCATCCAAGTCCCAAGTCCCAGCCAGACAAGCCAGAGTTGGTGAACCTTCACACTTCGCTTCTACCCGTCTCCCCATTTCTGACAGCAAAGGTGTCTAGATGTTTGAAACTGCCAAAACGTGCTACTTGATCTGGCTATAGGCAGAAGCAGCCAAGAGGGGAATTTGTTCAAAAAAGAGGCTTCTATGTATTGCCCATTTGCAAGCACATTTGTAAGCATTCTTTGTCTGTATTGCAAGGTTCATTGAGGCAGTTGTCCAGCAGTTTGAAAGAACGATCTATTTCAGTCTGATTGCGGAACACATTGCTGAGGCACAGTCATTTACAACAGTGCAGCATCTTCTTGCATGCACATGATTTAATCCAAACGAGAGCGGGCGGCGGTAGCAGCGTTTCTGCAAACTCTGTCCTGGATCCAAATGTCATCAAGTATTTTGTCCATACAGTTTTCAACCTCTTATCTTCACTTCTATCACTTATTGATTATGGCTTGTAGATACCCAGCCACATGTCAAAAGTCAAAGTAAAAAATGCTCTTCAGTGACTGCAAGCAGCCCCATGCAAATCTGTAATCATGTTCTTGATCTGTGCTACAAGTGTAATGGACCTCAGCAGCCCTTCACATCTCCACAGTCAGAAGGCATCCAGTACTCCATCTCATCTCTTTTTTTCAATTGCCCTTTGTAACCAACCTGTGGCACTTTCGAGTTGAGACAGAGCTATTGAGCTTTGCATTCAATTCTATCAAGACCCATGCCTTGCTTCATCATGTCTCTCCATGGTTTCAATTCAATCTTCAGTTAATCAACTCGATTCCCAATTACATCGACTCGATACTCAATCCTATCCAGTAGACACTCAGAGTATTGAAGCGAGTAGTCTAGACCCATGCGTACAAAAAGGGGGGTGAGCGGGAGGACTTGACATCTCTTTCCCATTATCTAGAAAATCACTTGTACTCTTCCTCTCTACGTCACAACCTGCTGAAGAAGTGAAGCCCCTCCTTCCCTGCCCTTCTGATTACTGGTGCACATCCTCTCGCTTGCACACCTATTTCACCAATCCTTGGTGAGAGGGTTCTGTGCTCACTCAAATGTACGTGAACCCGGACATACATTGTTTGACTTAGCTCTTGTGGTTCATTGGACTGCCTGACTTTCACAACAAGTCAATCTCTGGAAGGCTTGGTGACTGGATAGACAGCAGTAGCCCAAGACAGGCTTGGATCATGACAAACAGCAATGATCCCGTCAGCCCGTGGGTTGTTTCATGCTGGATTGGTGTCACGGACTGGTCACTGAAAGGCCCAGTAGACGCCACAGACTGGACAGCAACAAAAGTTTTAGGCAAGCTTGGATCACAACTAACGGCCGTGATTCGCGACCTCGTGACTTTGGTCGATGGTGGATTGGCTTAAAAGGACTGGATTGGTAAATCGGAGGAGGTGGTAGAAAGGGAGTGTGGCAAAAGGTCCCACAGAGATCTTGAGCAGTGTAACAATGAGAAGAAATCTGTAGGAAGAGATTTCAATAGTATGATCCTTGGGAAGAAGGATCCAAAGCTATAAAAATACCAGGCTTGTATACCTTTCTACTACATGATGGAGGATGACACAGATCACTGCACCAGTGCTTGCTCTGGCTGCGTGCACCTGCTACGATATCTTGCAGAGCAGTCATGGGTGCGCTCGGATATTTGCCAAGTTATTGAGGCATCCACAAGTACTTGCTGTGTGTTTGTGCACCACACAAATACTCGCTGTGTGCGCTTGGACTTGCACTACTGCATGCTGTGTGCGCCCGGCAGGTCAGATCGTCTGACCGGGTCTTGCTAGAGGACAATTCACACTTGATCCACAGCTGGGGAAAAGATAACCTATGTACTTGGCTGCTTATAGATGCGCAGGAGACGATGACCCGACTGGGCTCGACTCTGTTGATCCGTTTGCGTCGATCCGGACGCATCTGTTACGATCCAGGTGTATCAGTTGAAGGCTATACTAAAACGCTGAGGCCTTCATGGAAACAAACATCATACCAGTGCGGTGATGCCACACTTGTCCTTATAGGGTTGATGACGTTTGCAAGAATCGGTTTGTGACAACTGTTGGTGGTCACGCATTATCCTCCAAGCGGCTCAAGGGAAGGCCACCAAATAGACAACAAATAGACAACAAAAGTGAACGGGACTGTAGGGATGATGGATGGCAGGGTAATCCAGAAAGATTGACAAGCTCCTCCCATTTTGTGGTGCTGAGAGCAGGAAGGAACAGCGGAGACAGTTGGACAGCTCCATTGGAAGGAGCTTTGGACGATCTGCGTGTGTGCGAGTCGGGTCAGGGGGCATTGTTAACATAGCTCGTCTCGCGTGGAAGCGAGCGTAAAGAGTGTCAATCTGATGGGCAGGCAAGGGGTCTGTCTAGGCCAGAAGGAATTGGAAAGGCTACAGTCAAGCTTGATTGCCGATATGAGACGGTGTCGAAGCGAGCTTGGGATATGTGATTCGAGAGCGCAACAATCCTGAAACCAGCAGTCGACGCAGCGACATATCCATTCCCGCGCTGCCTTGAAGCAGCCGCTCGCTGTATTGTCATGGCATGCAGCAGAAGGAGATGGAATGCATCAGGTATAGTTGTACAACGTTGAGGGTCACTTGAGAAAACCTATTATATTACATTCAGTATGGACTATTAACGATATCGCTGTGGGTGTCTCTTATCCGCCGCGTGGGAGTGGCCAACGAGGCATGCGGTGCGAGTGAAGACCGAGTGGGCTGATCGTCAGCGCGATTTTCAAAAAAAGCTCTCACCTTCGCGAGATCCTTCTTATTTGCCATAAGCACATTGTGTTCCAATGCGACAATGATGTTCTTGTCTGCTCCAAACTTGAAGTTGTCTGCGACCACACGGGAGTCGTATTGCTGTGTGGAGCAAAACCTGAGCGACATTCGCACAAAAGAACGCAAACAAAATACTGACTTTGATTTGATAATCGTCCGTTCGCCCTTGCTTGAGGCGTCGGAAATTCCCTAGAACAAGCGAAGTGTTCAGGCCTGTTCTACGACCAGCACGAGACATTTACACTCACAGATTACGACGTATTTACCAGTGGAAGTTACGATAGTCTTTTCGGCCTCATTGACTCCGGTGTTGAACCTAATTAACGGTCAGCAGACACAGAAGATCCCGCACACGAACCTTGCAGGTGTGAAGGAGACAGGATCTTCCATATACGCTACATGCTCTGGCTTGAGCTGAAGACGGCGAGGTACTGGCTTGCTGTCTGCAGGGAAACTGCGGTCGAAACCTAGAGAGCCTTTGTAACGTCCATCGCCGATCAAAGTATCGATCAACAAGATGTAAGTTTTGCAGGTCGCAACAAGCCAGCGGCCGTCTGCCGATACATCTACTCCAATGATTGGATCGCCGAGGGCCGGCAATGCGGTCTGATCGGACGTGAGCGAGAGCCGGGAATGTACAACTAGAGCGTACCTTTGCGTTTTTGCCAATCGAGTCAAACAGACGAATGTCGCCTTTGTTGCTTGCCACAGCGAGCTTGCCGCTTTCAGTAGTCGTTGCCGCCGAAAAGTCGTTCTTCGTAGCATACTGCTTGAACTGGCTCTCAACAAGTTTGTTACCAGACACTCTTGGGTCGATTCGGAACAGGCCATTGTGCGCTGGAATCTCTATCAGCTTAGACTGTTCATTGGTGCATATCACAGCAAAGTGATTCTCACAGTGTCCGATGAGGGTTTGCTGAGGGTTCATTTGCGCGTATTTGGTACTACGGTCTGGTCAGACACCTGAAACAAGTATTCTTAGACTTACTCTGGAATGATATTGGCAACTTCGACCGTGTCGGAGACCTTCCACTCATCTACCACTTTGCCATACTCCAGATCCATGCGATAGACCGCATTTTTATTAGACGGATCGAGTAATAACATGTCGGAGTCTTGGTTGTGCAACATCATCTGGTGGGTCAGTCATGTCTCGTTTCGCTGAGATTTACCTTGCCTGGCGAGAATACCTTCCCGTCCATGTTCTTCACTTTGTCTATCGCTGTCCGGAATCGTAATTTGTCGTCGCGATGGGCAAATACGCCAATCATGCTTCCACGTGTGACGAACGACATATCGTTCTTGTAGCCCACGGCAAGCTGCTCGTTTCTTGAGCCTTTGGCGAAGTTATCCGATTCGTCAGACTCCGACTGCTCTCCATCACCCTCCTCAGCTTCCGATTCGGATTCCTCGTCGGATCTATTTTTCTCTTCATCTTCTTCTTCGTCGTTCTCTTCGGGTTCGGCCATCTCTACGTCCTCATAAGCATCTTGGATGTAGCGTTGTTCCTCGGCCTTTGCCTTTGCGTAGCTCGTTCTATTCTTGCCCTCCCACATGTAAATGGTGAACTTGTCTTTCCATTCACCAAAGACGTCTTCTTTGAAGCGCAAACACCAAGTCATCCCCGGTAGCCCCTCCGTCTCACGGAAGGTAAACATGAAGGCGTGATTGGCCTGGACGTCAGCTCAGCAACCAGAACAACAGCGTACCATATCAAATCTAGGGTTCATTTCGGCATCGATAGGAGCGGAAATGAACGGTGTAGACTGGTGGCGGACGATGATCCAGGCTACGAGTGTTGTCAGTGTATGCTGCAAGACGTGGTAAAGTTTACCAAAGGAACGCACTGTCGAAATCGCCATTGGAAGCCAGATCGGCGTTGACTTCTTTCTCCTGTATAACAAACACGTCGGAAGTGGTGTCGAAGAGATACAACTCAGCCAATGCCCGATGTAGTACTGGTACATCCTTGAAAGGGTCCTCGGTAACGCTGAGTTTGGACACATCCTCGGAAAGATCGAAGGCGTCGCTCTTGCCAGAAGCCGCAATGGGTTCTGCAGGTGGAGATTCGTTGTACTTCAACGCTTCCAGTTCGGCGTCTGTGGCTTCGTCATGCGAGCGGAGATATTTCTGGCGTTAGCGAAATTCAGAAAGAGATACTCACTCTCTCGTAGATACAGTGGAGCAACGTCAACTCAAACAAGCTGTTGGTGGCCTTTGGTACCGTCTGCCTCGTTTCAGCTGGCATTCATGCATGGCAGCTCACCTTGCTGCTGACGAACTCCCACATGTCGCCTTCGTCTCCGCTCAAGTCATTCCAGGCGCAAGTGGTATCCCCGTCCAAGTTGCCAAAGCGGAACTCCAAGGCCTGATCTACCAGAACGACGCGCTCATCGTCCGCTGCGGGGAGTAAGCGACGTACAACGGTTTGTAGACCTACTTTCTGCGTCCTCGTCTAATAGTTGCTCTTCGCCTTCGTCGTAAGCCCGAGTGACAACGAGTTGGTATTGATACTCCACACCGGTACGGCGGATTGTAGCTACGGCGTCTTGAAAGCTGCGGCCTCGTCAGCAAAGAGCGGCAGGAAAGTTGCTCACATGCATTCACGGGAGCCCTTGATGCTATTCGGACGGACGAGGTAAAGCTGCCCCGCTGGGATTTGTATGAGTTCTGGGTTGGCTGGATTTCCCCACATCTTGCCCAACACTGCCATACGTATTGTTAGTGACATAATGCAGCAACGAGTAGATATAAAACAACAACAGGGAGTGTACGTACGGGACTTGAGAACGAACATGACGGGCCGCAACTGTCGGTACTAAGCGGCTCGGCGTGACTGAAGGGAGAAGCAGGGGCAATGTGTGGTGAAAGAGTGGGCGCGAGTTGTGGTGACGAGTAAGCAAGAGAAGTGTGAATGGATCTAGCTGTAGCGTGTCCAGTCGAGCGTGTCATTTTTGTTGTCATCTTTGGCCAGACTTGCTTGAGCGGTGGCGAATATACAGAGAGCAATACGTAATCAAAAGCTGTCCCTTGAAACTGTCACGTGAGAAAGGCTTTACTGCTGTGACGTGGACTTGTGCTTCCTCGTGTGGATTAGATTACATAATACGTATGAACGCGCGTTGCGTATTGCTCTGGTCGTCATCTCATCTAACAAGCTCTGGTGCAACCATCTATCTCTCTCGCTCGTTCTCTCTACATCAGCTCTACACTATATCATCATGGTGAGTCGTCGCGTCCAGGCGCTGCGCTGCTTGCCCTGTACATGCAGTACAACGTGCGTTCAAACCCGCTGACTAGCATCTCCTTCAAGGGTCAAGCTCCGTCAAGCGGCGCACCAGGTGGAGGCAAGAAGGATGCAGGCAAAGATCAGAAGGACAAGGCAAGTTTAAGTCACGAATGCATACGACCGAGTCCTCCTTCTGACATTGTCGCAGAAATCGAAGTGGGAGCCGCCGGTGCCGACCAGAGTCGGCAAGAAGAAAAAGCGCGGCCCGGACGCCTCTTCTCGACTTCCAGCCGTTTACCCGACCACTCGATGCAAGCTGAAAATGCTCAAGATGGAACGCATCAAGGATTACCTACTGATGGAAGAGGAGTTTGTCGCGAACCAAGCCTCGCAGTCTGGCGAGGATCGAACCGCAGCGGACCGTAGTCGTGTCGATGAGTTGAGAGGTTCTCCTATGGGTGTGGGATCTTTGGAGGAAATTATCGACGACGAACACGCTATCGTATCGCTTGGAAACGGCCCCGAGTACTACGTCGGTATCATGTCTTTTGTCGACAAGGATGCTCTGGAGCCTGGATGCTCTGTACTTCTTCACCATAAAACGCACGCCATCGTTGGAGTTCTGGCAGATGACACCGATCCTATGGTCTCTGTCATGAAGCTTGATAAGGCGCCAACGGAGAGCTACGCCGATATCGGAGGTCTTGAGACACAGATCCAGGAGATCAAAGAGTCAGTCGAGCTGCCTTTGACGCACCCGGAGCTTTACGAAGAAATGGGCATCCGACCGCCCAAGGGAGTCATCCTTTATGGTGTGCCCGGTACAGGTAAAACGTTACTCGCCAAGGCCGTTGCCAATCAGACTTCCGCTACTTTCCTTCGCATTGTTGGGTCAGAATTGATCCAAAAATACCTCGGAGATGGCCCCAAGCTGGTTCGAGAGTTGTTCCGCGTCGCCGAAGAGAACGCACCAAGCATCGTGTTCATCGATGAAATAGACGCTATCGGCACAAAACGATACGATTCTACCTCTGGCGGTGAACGAGAGATTCAAAGAACAATGTTGGAGTTGCTCAATCAGCTGGATGGATTTGACACACGCGGAGATGTCAAGGTGATCATGGCGACGAACCGAGTGAGTTGTGGCCTCATACCCGCTGTATTTACAACTAAACCCTTTTTAGATAGAAAGCCTGGACCCAGCTTTAATCCGTCCTGGGCGTATAGATCGGAAAATCGGTAAGTCGGTCGCGTACTGTGTTGAGTGGTTCTAACCCACTATCAGAATTCCCACTACCTGATACGAAGACCAAACGTCACATCTTCAAGCTGCACACATCGCGAATGTCTCTGGCAGATGACGTGGACATCGAGGAGCTCGTGATGACCAAGGACGATCTCTCCGGTGCGGACATCAAGGCGGTGTGCAGTGAGTCATCCAGGTAGGGAACCAAACTAACAGTTAGCCGAGGCTGGTCTGTTGGCTTTGAGAGAGCGAAGGATGCGGGTGACAAAAGTCGTAAGTCGCAAAGCGATTGGTTCTAGCTGACGACGTAGGATTTCACTTCTGCGCGAGAAAAGGTGCTGTACAGAAAGGACGAGAACACTGTGAGTGATCGAAGACAAGGCGTCGCTGATATCGTAGCCGGCGGGTTTATACTTGTAATGCAGCTTGGGCGACGCGCACGGGGGAGAGCAGTGTACAATGTTACTGAGACAACGATGCACTATGATTATTATAGCTATGCTATTGATGAACAGTCGATGAGTAACTGGAACAGGAGTATGGTGCCCCGCATGAGTTACAAAGACAATGACATATGACACGACACCTTGTATTGACATCTCGCCTTTCACACTACTTACTTATTCGTGAAGTATACCTAACTCGAACATCATGTTTGGCAACAATACACGGGCGCAGACATCAACGGCTACACGCCGGTGCGTATTACTGCTATGAGACGTGATTTCTGTGGATACAGCTCTGACTCCATCTCCAGATTGATGAAGGAGTACCGTGATCTCACGGCGGATCCTCTGCAAGATACCATCACAGCGGGACCTGTATCGGAGGATAACATGCTGGAATGGGAGGCTTTGATTCAAGGTCCAGAAGGAACACCATATGTAAGCGAGTATATGCTCGAAGCATAGGCTTACGACAGGAAGGAGGCGTTTTTGCCGCCAAGCTCGTGTTTGTGAGTGCATTAGCAACGATGCAAAGAATGCTGTTGATCTTGATCACTAGCCTTCAGACTACCCGTTGAACCCATTCACCATGACTTTTGATCCGCCATTGCTGCACCCAAACAGTGAGCAATGCCATCCCGTCTCGCACGCTGATCCGATCAGTTTATCCCAATGGGGTTGTCTGTATTTCCATTTTACACCCGCCTGGAGATGATCCACTACACTACGAATCAGCTTCTGAGAGATGGTCTCCCGTGCAAGGCGTTCGCAGCGTTCTGCTGAGCGTCCTCAGTATGCTTGCTGAGCCCAACATTGAAAGTGGAGCAGACGTTGAGGTGGGTTCCTCCGTATAAGTGCAATGCCGAAGGAAGCCTTTGCTAAATGTGCACGACTGCAGTGCTGCAAGTTGTTTCGGGACAACCGTGCAGAGTTTGAAAGACGCGTGAGAGAGCAAGTCAAAAGCCTTTTGGGTATATAACGGGTGTACAACGTTTTTACGTAGATCGTGCTTAATCGACTTCATGGTATCCTGCCCTTCTCATCTCTCCCAGACGCCTGCGCGCAGCACCCAGATCCTTCTCCAATTTAAGAATCTCCACCTGTTGCTCCATTTCGCGCACTTTGAATTCGTGCGATGGCATCGCTTTGTAGTCGACGCCGTCCTCATCGGACGATTGGTTGGAGATAAGTTTGACTTGCTTGACAAGAGCCTTGCAAGCATCGGTGACCGCTTTCGCTGCTACCTCAAGCCGTTGTTGCGTCTTGGACATGAGGGAAGCTTTCACGCGCGAAGCAGCGACCAGCTGAGCGGTAGCTGCGGATACCTCATTCGATGCGACGATGAGCTGTTCGAGCGAGTGGGTACCGGAAATGACCCCGTCGGCGCTCTCTATGAGAAGGCCGGTGGCATACGCTACAGCCTTGGCGGCCGAGATCAGGCCTTCAGTCCAGCGATTGTTCCGCTTGTAGAACTGTTGAGTAGTGCTCGACCCTTTGCCTTCTCGTACGATCTCCTCTTGACTCTCGGTAGCTGCCTGGATAAGACGTCCAATAGCGTTCGTGATGACCAGTGTCGCCTCGAGTATCGCATCGTGGACCTGAACGTCAAGCGAGTTGTACTTGGGGCCTTTCTCACGTGCCATTAACGCTTGAATACGTTTGGTCGCTTCTTCGATGGCTCGGGCGGCGTTCTGCATCTCCTGTGACACGATATCCCCGATATCGCCGTTCGCTTGAGCGAGAGTGGTCTTCGCTTTCGGGATAAACTTCTCCACGGTGTCAGACAGCTTGGAAAGCGCTGCGCGAGTCTCGGCGTTGTTGCGAAGAGCTGCCTCTTCTCGCTTGCCTCCCGCTAGTAACCTGAATGACTGGAGGTTGAGGAAGAACCTATAGCCGGTATCACCAGCTTCCTTGGCTACTTTGATCAATTTCTCGGATGATTCGTCTGTCTCAGCGAACCGTGTGATGCCCTTTGAGCTGACCAAGGTCTCGGACAATGCTTGTGCCAATTCGTTGGCAGCTTTGATCACGTCTACATGGCCGCCACCGGTCTTTTTGCCAAGGAACAGGTTGAACGTGGAGGCAAATTCGGTGGCGTTCGTCATGGCCTTTTCGATCATAGAAAGAGTGTATTGAGGCGTCGCGGTGGTATTACCGGTTTGCATGGGTCCTTCCAGCTCGTACATGGCATCGTCCACCTTTTGCATGCATGCTTGCAGGATGGAATCGATGATAGCATTAAGCTCCTTGCGGTGATCGAGGATGAGCGTGTCGACTTGAGCATCAAAGGCTTGGCTCGTGTCGCCTTGGGTCTGCATTCGTCAGTTCTAGTCCCAATTAGGTCGGACTCACGAGACGCAAATCGCTGAGCTCTTTGAGGGTAGAGTCCATTCCTTCTTGCATGATCAAGAGTTCTTGCTCTTTCTCTTCGGCGGTGCGAGCGAGCTCGTCTTCCTTCGCATCGATCTTGTGCAGCAGCTCGTCGATTTGCATTTGCTTGGCCTAAACGATCGTCAACACGGCCCTTCGCGATGCCTACTCACTCGGAGCGAGTCTTCCAGCTCGGTCAATTGTCGGTTATATTTGGACATTACGCCTGACACTTCTGAACTCTTGTGTCGAGAAGCGTCTTCAGCCCTCTCGTTGGCGAAAGCGAGATCTCGTTTGATTCGATCAAGTTCCTCCTTGTGACTCTGAAGAAGGATCAGCGAATGTCTCTGTCACGTAACCCACCGATTTCAGACGATCGAGGTCGTATCTCGCGCGGTCACGCTCCCGGATCATATCGGCCAACTCCAAATTCTTCGTCTTCACATCCCTCTCCATCCGCTCCATTTTGTCAACGGCCTCCTGAGCGGAGTTGGCTCTGAGCTGGAAGCCCTTGCTCTTGTTGAGCAGATCCAGATGTTCTCCACGTAGTTGAGAATACAACTTCGCCAGAGCCTCGTACTTGTGCTTCCAAACCTCGATCTGTTGCTGCAGCTGTGCGATGAGGTCGTCCTTGGCATTCATTTGTGCTCCGACGTTGGCACCGATGAGGCCAAGCTCGCTTTCGAGAGACTTAACACGACGGTCGTATTGCTCGAGCAGCATCTGATCGCGTTCATACTGTCCGCGCATCGCAAGCATCTCCTGTTGGAGTTGAAGAGCCTGACCTTGCTGTTGCTGATTGTACTGCTGACTCATCTGATCCCGAAGAAGCTGTTCCTGTGCTTCACGCTCTCGTTCCTGCTGCAACCGTTGCTGCTCAGCATACTCGGCCTCCTGTCGACGCTTCTCCTCCTCTTGACGGCGTTGTTCGTTCTCCCTCTGTGACACGAGACTTGCCTGCTTGCGTTCATACTCTTCAAGCATACGGCGCTGTTCATCGATCTCGCCCTGTGTAGCGACGGGCGAGCCGGGCCGGGGAGTCTCTTTTCGCTCTGGTCGCTTCTCAATCGCCGCCGGTCGTTCGGGAAGTTCTGGCGCAGTTCCGTTGTCGATGAGGTTGGGTGGTTCCTGGACGTCAGTTCAACATCATGATGATCGAAGCTCACCTGGCCAAGCTTGGGGACATTGATCAGTCCAGTGAGGTACTTGAGATTGCTGCATTCGTAGTAGAAGCGTCGCAAGTTGTAATGTTGAGCGTTGTATCGTTCACGGAGAGGTACCAACGCGTCCCCGTCGTCAGTGCCTGCTAGGGTCAGCTGGCTTCCTCAACCCTCAAACTCACGTCGGTGCATAGCCCGCAACATGCTGGTGATAAACTTGTAAATTCCAAAGCTCTCCTTGACAAGGGGGACCAGAGCAGAAATACGGCATTCGTTGTTTGCTGATCCGCGGAAGTGCGCAAAGATCATCTTTTGGAAGGACTCGATTTGGTCTTGGAGGGTCATGAGATCTGTAATAGTCTCGTAGCTGATCTCATCAGCAAGCGACGTTGCAAGGCAGCCTCACCCTTCATTGGGGTCATCAATGTTCTTCAAGCTGATGTACTCTTCGTACTCAAACAAGCCATTGAACTCTGGATGGTGGCGATGGAAACGAAGCTTGGACAGGAGGAATGAGGTGTAGGCCTTGATGAGGGCGCCGTAACCTTTGCCGGAATCGCCGACTGTTCGGCCACACGTTTCCAGCCAGCCGGTTTGAGCATGCGCTTCTTTGAGAGTCTGAACAGATCAGCGCCGTCCGATCATTGAGAGGACTCACGACTGGGTGACCTTCTTGCAGGAGCTTGTGCACAACGATGAGTGCCTTGAACGTCTGTACCTCGTCGGCAAGGATCGGCTGAGTGCGCAGGCCGTTCCATACAGATAGAGAGGAATGGTAATCCCAGGTGTAAACGATACACTCTGCAGATGTCAGCAGACCTTCGGAGTTATCGATACTTACTTCTGACATGTTTCTGCTCTGAGGATTCTGTCAGCGGCGGACGTGTGACCTTGACTTACTTGGCGCGGTCTCTTCCGGACTAGTAGCCTTCTTGATATTGACGCTCAACTCGGCTTCGTTTTTCTCCTTGTCCACGGGTCTAGTGGGCTGATGATTGGATGAGTTGGCTGCCGCTCTCACAGAGGGGTAATCCTCGGCATGGTCTCCATGACGGCCGAACCTGAGCAAAGAGATCGATTGTTCCAGTCAGCGCAAACGAGCACATGCAGGCGCGATAGAAGACGATACTTACATGATGACCGAATATCCCTGCGGATGTGCACTGCTCGGATCGCGAAGAGATGACGAAGTGCTGGCGAGATGTGCCCAGCTCAAGAGGTAATGAAGCTGTGATTTTGGTGTGAGAGATGCTGGATGTCCACGATTAGCAGCTGAGGAAGAGGGGGAAGTAGGAGGGAGGCAGGATAACAGGATAGGATAACAGCGTATGAGTATGTGATGACGTTGCGACGAGAGATGGGCATGTTGATACCCCGTGATAGAAAGTAACGTGCCTAATCCGGATATCACCGCGGACCTTTTAGGCACGAGCGCTTACTGGGCATCACTTCGTATTCGTCATCTACGTCGATCATGTTGGTACGTACAATACGACAGCTGCTCGTCTCACCGCCTTCATTGTCAAGATCGGGCTCGAGCAATACTGATTTTCCGCTTCTCGCCCACCGCTCCCGGCCTTACCCCTCACTCTCGACTCCACCCGCGCTTTTCATGCTTCATGAATGGCGCCATTCGACCTCGATGCCTGCATCGACCGCTTACGCGACAAGCAATTATTGGGTGAAGCCTTACTCCGGGAGATATGTGAGAAGACCAAGGAGGTCTTGATGCGCGAGAGCAACGTCGTGCACGTAGCCTCGCCAGTCACAGTCGTCGGCGATATTCATGGACAATTTCATGACTTGATCGAAATCTTCCGGATAGGCGGGTCAGCCCCGCATACCAATTACCTTTTTCTAGGTGAGTTTGAAAGCAACATAATATGAGAAGCCGCTGAGATATCGATTCAGGCGATTATGTCGATCGAGGCCTGCATTCTGTAGAGACCATCTCGCTTCTCACTTGTCTCAAGCTGCGGTATCCTGAACGGGTACAACTGATTCGAGGGAACCACGAGTCTCGAGCCGTCACACAGGTGAGTTGGTCCGGCTGCGGGAAGGGCGCGCGATGAAATCTATCAAAAGAGGACTCTGAGGCTGAGCCTGTGGAGAAGCGCTTGTCATCGTGAGATCGTGGTACACTCTTTACAGAGGAACCCGTCACTTTGGCAAGTAGGAGAGAACGGAAATCTGATGCCCTATCAGCTAGTTGGAGAATTCCGCTGACCGACCATAGACTTATGGGTTCTACCTCGAATGCACGCGGAAATACGGCTCGCCTGCTGTATGGCAATACTTTACCGACATGTTCGACTTCCTTACCCTCAGTGTGGTCATAGACGATGCCATCTTCTGCGTGCATGGCGGCCTTAGCCCTTCTATCCATCACATTGATCAGATCAAAGTCATCGACAGATTCCGCGAAATACCGCATGAAGGACCTATGGCGGATCTGGTTTGGTCGGATCCTGATCCTGAAAAGGAGGATTTCGCTATCAGCCCAAGGTTCGTGACTCGTGCTAAGGATCAAGCTGACAGTCAGGGGCGCTGGATATACTTTCGGCGCGTCCATAGTACGGAAATTCCTCAACCTAAATGGCATGAACCATGTGTTAAGAGCGCATCAGCTCTGTATGGAGGGGTACTCGGTCTTGTATGGCGATCAACTTAGCACGGTATGGAGTGCGCCAAATTACTGTTATAGGTGAGTTGTTGAGTGATAGTCCGCGCTGATGACAGATGTGGGAACATGGCGAGCATATTGGAAGTTTCCCCAGGGGGCAAGAAGTTCTTCAATGTATTCAGCGCGGCGCCAGAGAACGAAGTGGGCTCATTCATCTTCTCCCAGCGAGAGTGCGGCTGACAGAGACGCCAGCGCGACGGACCTAACCAGCAACAACAAGTAAAAGTAGGTACATTTACAACACGTTTGCGCTGACAACAGGCGATCGAATACTTTTTATGACCCAGCACTATGATACCTCCCATTCCAGAGAACCAAACAGATCATCGATCAAGTCAAAACTACGGCCCTTCACCACACCTTTTCCTCCATTCATGACATCCTTGATGTCTGGCATCTTCCACTCGTTGGTGATTCGCCAACGCCTGCATACGAATATTTTCGCGTCCCAATCGCCGCCTCGGACCGGCGTCATGTAGAAGTAGTGTCCCAGTGCGTCAAAGAAAGACTCTTCGAGCGCGAGTGTGCGAGATTTATCTATAGCAAATTAGTGCCGTTGTAAAAGAATATAACCTACATGAAAGTATAACTTCTGGACCAAATGTTTCCTCGTCAGACATGTGCTCGCCGGCGAGCGATTCTGTCAAGCTCAGGAGCGTTATCAGGAGAGGTGGATAGAGATTGGGGAAGTATATCTGAATCTACTTTAGCTGCGCGGACTGACGATTTCGCTTACCAGATCGCTCAGTAGTATGTGGGTGAATGGGCGATATTGAGTCAGATCAGACGTATCTTCGCCCCAAGCCAGGGGAAGGGTCACGACTTGGGCATGTGTCTCAGTACGTCGTGACCATACTGTGACGCGTTGTTCACAGAGGGGGACGACCGATGGGAGGTCTGTCAGGACAATCAGATCGTGAGGAGAAAGCTGTGAAGCAAGATGTAGCGACGCGACTGATTGTCCTGAGCCGAGCTCGATGATGCGGTGGGGAGTTGGAGAGGGGCTGAACAACGAGCAGGGAGGATTGAATGCTTGAGACGGTGTGAAATACTCGAGTAGTGGCCGTGTGGCTTCCCTGCCGGTGGATGTCTTCAGTATTTGGTGCTGGGAGGTGTTTGGCTCACCAAACGCGACCAGCGATACCGTATACAGCTATTGCATCTGTCTGCTGACGTGGGTCATCTTGTTCATCAGCAACCGACTCGAGAAGCAATGGGTTGATGTTGAGATTGGGAGGAAAGTTTGGATCCAGCATGTTATATGCATTGTAACATAGATTGAGTGAGGATGATGATGGAGAAAGAGTCAACAAGATCACTGGTGAAAACGGAACAGGGAGATAACGAACAGCATCAGAGTGAGACCGATGCTTTCGGATTTTACTTTCTGCTTAACACCGACCACCGCAGAGAAAGCCACTACTGTCTTTGTCTGTAATTGACCGAATTACCGCTTTAGGCCTTTCCCCCTTATACTCGCTCATAACCCTAATGTATGGGCAATGCTGCTTGGCTGTCGAATGGTTTGGTTTCGGTGCAACTGTGAGCTTTGCAGCAGTGGATTGTGTGCTTGCTGTTGCTGTAAAACATCGAATTCGAGGTTCATCTGTTTTGGCATCCTTCAACACACTATACTAAAAAGGTCAGTGACAACTCGGTCTTGATCGTACATCCCTCGAAGCAACACTCACACTCGCACAGATGGCCCGATCCAAGGAAATCGCCCCCAACGTCGGCCGCCTCTCTCGGTCGCAGGTCGCTGCCAAGCGTGGTCTCTTCAAAGGCGAGTCGTGCAGGAAGCAGATACATGGTTGGGGAGCACAAGGGATGTTTGAAGACTAATACTTGGTATCCCACAGGCAAGAAGACCTCGACCGCCCCCGCCAAGCAGGAGACTCCTGCGCACACGGAGAAGCAGATTGGAGGCAAGGCCAACGGAGAGAAGCGTTTGGTCCCCACCCAAAAGGCTTCCAAGTACTACCCCGCCGAGGATGTCCGCAAGCCCAAGGCTTCCCGCAAGACCCCCGGCAAGACCGTCCTCCGTTCCAGCATCACCCCCGGTACCGTTCTCATTCTCCTCGCCGGCCGATTCAGCGGCAAGCGTGTTGTCTTCCTTAAGCAACTCGACAGCGGTTTGCTTTTGGTGACTGGCCCTCACAAGTGGGTTTATATCAGGAGCTGGACAGTAGAGAGGGCTGGAATGCTGACGGATTGTTCATCACTCTAGGCTCAACGGTGTTCCTCTCCGTCGTGTCAGCCAGGCCTACGTTATTGCTACCTCCACCAAGGTCGACATCTCTAGCGTTTCCCTCCCCGAGTCTATCAACGACGCCTACTTCGCCAAGTCCAAGGCGGCTAAGTCTTCCAAGGAGGGAGAGTTCTTCGGCGAGGGCAAGGAGAAGAAGACGTTCCCCGAGGAGAAGAAGTCGGAGCAGAAGGTGAGTTAGGATAGAGGTGGACTATACATTATGTTTGTGCTGACCATATCCCTTGCGTTTTCTGCAGTCCGTCGACGCTCCTGTTCTTGCTGCCATCAAGCAGGTCGAGAACCTCGGCAAGTACTTGAAGGCATCTTGGGGTCTGTCAAAGGGCGACCGATTCCACGAGCTCAAGTTCTAGGCATTTAGGATCGATGCATGTATTACAGCTACGACTATTACAACCAAGGCGCCCAGCCAACATACATTGCGCCCTATACACGTATCACAATTAACTGACTGTTAGGAGTCTTGTAAAGGTAAAATGACACTTACCAACATTACAGGACTCGTTGCTTGCTTGATCAAAG
The DNA here is from genome assembly GCA_026538355.1 of Cryptococcus sp. GC_Crypt_5. Classification (NCBI taxonomy): domain Eukaryota; kingdom Fungi; phylum Basidiomycota; class Tremellomycetes; order Tremellales; family Cryptococcaceae; genus Cryptococcus; species Cryptococcus sp. GC_Crypt_5. The sequence continues at coordinate 81,648 of JALPBZ010000054.1, forward strand.
CTTCGACCTGACTCGGCACCGATACGACAGTCCCTTCTTCCATGATCCCTCTGAGTTTCGCCTTGATGGGTCTGAGATTCTTGTCCGCCGACGACCGGATGTCTTTCTCGCTTTTGCGGTTCTACGCGTCAGCTAAAAGCGAGCAGTCCCGGAACTCACCGATTTGGTCCATTCAACCAAAGGATCGTGCACGAACGCTTCAAGGACGCTCATCAGTGAATCGTTGTTTGATCTGAGGATGCCCATGGTAATCTCCGCGGCTTTGCGGAACACGCCTGCACTGCTCAGCTTGAAGCTTTTTCTCTACACTCACCTTCGACTCCGGTGACACCAAGCGCGTCCACCATGTTATGCGTGAGACGGAATGGGACCCTCTCTGGTATTTCAAACGTTTTGCCCTGCCTGTCAGCGTATGATGGTGGTCTAGCTTCTCACCTTGTCGAACAGACAATTGAGATCTACGTGAACCGTGTCGCCGGTCAAACCGTCGAAAAGTATATTCTCTCCATGTCGATCTCCCAGTCTGGAAGGATCAGCTTGCGTCTCTACGTGATAGCGACTTACCCTAAGACGTAGCCAATCATTGACATGACCGCCAATGTTCGACCGTAAGCGAGTCGGCTGGCTAGCCAAGCCGATGGTTCTGGCCACGTGGTAGAGAACCATTCGTGAAATACGGACGGTGAATATCTGAGAAAGTCAACACAAGATCTGCGCGTCTCCCAAGCGCGATCACTCACTTTGGCAGCAGCGTGTCTCTGAATAGCTTTGTGAGAGCTGCTTGACCGGACTTGCGCGCGTTCTCAGACAAGGCGTGGATGTCATTGGTCTGTCATTATCAGTGATTTGTGATTCATGCTGGAACTCACGTAGATCTTCTTATTATGTCGAGTGTAGCACTTTTCGAGGATGCTTTTCAGTGCACTGGTGTTGCTGACCCATTCAAGCAGACCGCATTCCTCATTCAACGGCATAACGGCATAAGTGCGTACATCTGACTGGTTAGCCAGATGCTACCATAACCGCATGACTCACATAGTTGACGTTTGCGAGATTCCGACGCGCTCTTCAAAAGCTTGTTGATCATCGAATTCATGTCCATCAACCGCGCATCTTTTCGCAGATCGTCATGGGGTTTGCACAAAAAGGGGTACCGCTTGCCATCGCTACCGATGAACACGAGCTTTTTCGGCTTTTGCAAGGAGGGCATAACTTCGACACGATCCTCAAAGCCTTTCATTCCGTCAGTACTGGTATCACAAAAAGCCGAGACTCACCTTTGATCTCCACAGCTTTGGTCGGGAATGGATTGTGAGACTTGACAGTTTCAGCGGTCGTGGGTAGCGTACAGGTCAAAGCGTCTTGCAATGGGAGTATCATGGTAGTGGGCACCGCTTTATGCAAGTAGTCGTAATGCTGAGAAATTGACAGGTCCCGTTTCTTGTCTTCCACCTTGTCATCGGTGAACCTAAGCAGTGCACTTGATAGGTGCTGTGCGTCTGCTATGACCTTTGCCACCGATGGGTCATTTTGCTAACAAGTCAGCTTTTGGTTCAACTGTCCAACTCACGTGCGCTCGACCTAACACGTCGCGGCACACAGTCCTGCGCTCAGCGCGTTTCGACTGCATGACGCCAACCATAGGCCACAAAGCGTGTTGAGGGTACCTCTTGATCACCGCAGCCATGATCTTTCTAAGCACTTCCGACACAGTGACCGACGGGTGTCCAATGCGTGAGACAATTTGCGGGAAGGCAGTAAGAAACTGAAGTGAGGTCAGTACCGGCGCACATATACGGGCCTACTTGATAAGCTGGCAACTCCTTTCTCCCTTGCTCGACGATGTTGGTGATCTTGTCCAAGTATTTGATCGCTTCTGGAGTATTTCTTACAAGCGTCAGTTGAGTCACCAAGTCTAATACTCACTTAAGAGACGCTGGCGGATCCCCTAAATCCAGCCACAAGGTGAGCATGCGGGGCATGGTCTGGAAAATATATTTGACGCCGTGTCGCAGGGCTTGGGCGTAATAGTGACAAGTGTAATAATGATATACCGGGCTGAATGTCAGTGATGGAGCTATATACTCGACCCACAGCTGCTCCGTCGCTACATTCATGCGATCATAGTAATGGCCGAGGTGATAGTATGGCGATTCCAAGCTGAGAGTTAGCCTTCATTCCTTTCTGCAACCTTACTTTGATGACAGCTTGATCGCTTCCAGGTATCGGTTGATGATATCATTCCTTTCAAAGCGATCTGTGTCGTTTGCCCATCGCGCTGTCAGTAAGACCGCCTGTCCGTCAGCTCTATGACGCATGAGTCTTCGCTCACCTTGCCGAGATCCCGATCTCTTGAGAAGTCTGGGGTGTCCGATGCCTGTCCCGCTTTGAGGATCGGTGCCAAAGCATTTTCCAAATCTGTCAGAGCCTTGAAAACTCCGCCGTGCGCTCTCAGCAGTTTGGCTTGTTGGATAAAGGCAAAAGGCGCATCTGCCTCCTTGGCCTGCAGCGTGGCGCTGTATGCAGTTTGTTCGTAGCCCGCTTTGCGGGCGATCTTGGCGCTGAGAATCCACGAATCACCAATTGCCGGTTTGAGCAAAGAAGAATCGATCACTCCGTATGCTGTACGACGGACGCTCAGGATGGCTTCTTGTATGCGGAATGCTGGAGAAGCTGCAGCTGAACGAGTATCCAGGATTCTTGTCAAGTTTTTGACGATTTGTTGTTGGATGATGGTACGATTGTTGTCGTGTGGCGCCGAGTCGATGGATGATTTGGCTCGATGGATCAACGCAATGTCCTGGACCACGTGCAACTGCAGTACCGATTCATAGGCGCCCTCGTAATTTTTGGCAGTGATGGCTTGGCCGACATCTTGTCTGACCTGTTGCAAGACGGATTGCAGGCCATGTTGCCGCTTCAGTGCTAGCAACGCTTGGCCGACGGGTGGTCCATGCGATCCCAGTTGCTCGACTGTCTGCCAATCGCCGATGATCCAAGCTGCCTCCGCCTCGAACGGCGCAAGCGCATCAGACCACGCCGGTCGAAGGCTAAGGACGCCACGGATGTGGGTACGAAGTGTATCTGTTTGATGTCAGCGTTTGAGCGGCTTGCAAGCTTACCATAATGTCCCAAATTGCGCAGACACTTCAACAGGCCAAGGTGTAGAGTCACATCTTCGGGGGACTGCTGCAATCGGACTTCCCAGCAGCTTTGCGCGGATGTCCATCTTCCTGTGCTCTCATGCTCTCTTATTTGGTGCTCCAAAGATGGCGAGATGACAAAGGCCGACACGCCTTCCATACCGTCAGGCACCTCCAACTCCGCGTATATCTCATGCAGTCGCTCAAAGTAGGTTTGCAGCTCAGAGTTGTCACGTTTTTCGTTTCGCAGCTGGAATATGCGTTGTTCGAAGCTCCGAAGTGATCGAGCATACGCCTTGCTGCGAAGCGCAGCATTGGCCATCAGTTCGGTTTCGATGCTGGAGATGACACTTTCGACGGTTTTGGCGTGATGACCGCGATCCGAACGCGAGACACGGTTGAGTCTAAGCCATTTACTCAGATGGTCCATGAGATCGAATATGACCTGGGCGCTCAGTGAGCGCTTATCGGGCGGACCGATGGGATTGACTTGATCTTGCAAGACGGCGTTGATCTCCTGGCATATTTCGTTCCGGTAGCTTGGGATACCGGTGAGCAACACGTTCAAGACTAGATGTGGCAGAATGTGATGTGCGACAGTCACATCTTGATACCGCAAGATACCTCGAAAGACGCCAAAGATTGTCTTGCTGTCCCGGATGGATATGTCATCCCCGCTCATAGACATGACTTTGGCGATGAGGTCCGTTGTCCACATCTGTATCCACTCGCGATATGTTGGGGCAGCGGAATAGATAGGGTGGACAAATGTCTTGTGGGGTGCATCGGAGATAGAGAAGCGAGATTCCAACAGCGGTGAAAGAGTCTCCAGATGATCTTTCGGCAGGTTGAGCCACCTCGTTTTGACCTTGATGCTAGTGTTGTTTCCGTGATGAAGAATTTTGGGAGTGAAGCCGCAGAACTTGAGCAGCTCTTGTATTGCGTAAGCGATATGGGTTTGATGCTTGGTGTCTGTTGTCGCTCGGAAGACATCAACTAGTAGATCACGAAGAAGATGGACAGCAAAGTCCAAGGTCTCCTCCTTTTCTGTAAAGTTGGAAGTGAGGGTCATGGTAGCGAGTTCTGATTGTGCACCCAGGCGGTCGGGGTCCAGAGCGCCGACTATTCCCAAGCATTCATAGCTGATGTCACGCAATTCTTGGCAGTCACCGTCTCTTGTCGCAGCGGATAGAAGGTTTGATAACAGCCGGTGTATGATCGGATCGAAAGTGTCACCTTGTGCGAAATGCGTGATCTCACTGTACTGTGAGAGCAAGAGGTTGCGAAGCTCGTTCATTGACGCGGTGGCAATAGCAATGTTCTTGCTGTCTGTGCGGTCCAGGATCTTCCCGAGGTAATCTCGCGTGGTCCATCCTCTGCGATGTGCTGTGAGACGTGCTGCTGCAGTCTTGAGCTCTGGAATATCGTCCATGCCTACCACCTCGTCGACGTATTCACTAAGGTTCTTGACGTTATCGGCGATGTCGTTGATAATTCGTGTCGCGGTGTGGCGCTCCTCTGGTGAAAAGGTTCGCCAATTGGCCACCAACGCTCCTGTAGTACGACCGACGAATGGTCCGACGTCGGAAAACCGCAACGTGTTAATGAACAGCGCCCACGTCTTGAGAGTCTCATGTCGAAGTTCGCTTATGCCAAGAGTACTCTGCAAACTAGCCATAATCTGGGAAAATTGCCATGAGCTCGGTTTTAGGCAACTTGAAACAAGACTCACTTGTGGGGAAAAGGATGCCATGGAGTCGCCAACGAGCTTGATCAGCACTCCGAGACTTCGGATAATTTTGCATTTGTAGATTGCAGTCTTCTTGCCATGCACGTCATGAAGCATATCATTGAGCTGTGATATCACTCCCAGCATGTGAGGTTTGAGAAAAGCGCCGAGATCTGTTGAATTCGAGTCCATCGCTCTTTGCGCTTTGCCTAAAGCAGACTTTGCTGTGTGACGAGTCGTTCTGTCCTCGTCGCCAAGCTCTACGACAAGGGCAACAATGAAGTCCACCATGCACGCTGTCATGAGAGACGCAACTGAGATGGTCGATTGATTAGCGTTACGGCTTGTTAAGTCGATGACGATCTTCAGAAGAAATCTCAGACTGGCTTCTGTCTGCACGGGGTCAAGGAAGACTCTTGCCAGTACAAAAGATATGTTGTTGAGGAGGAGAACACCCAATGGTTGTTGAAGAACTGTCGAGATGGCCTGAAGTGCCTGCGCGTCGCGTGAGAGGACCAGAGCGGGTAGCGTGAATCGTAGAGTTGTTTCGAGAAAGTCTTGGCGCGATGATCCGATGAATTGCATCGTCTCAACCACCATGTCCGGAGCGCGTGCAAGATTCTCGGCCAACAGAATGCTTATCTGATCGAGAAATGGCGAGAGCATTGTGTAAGGCGTTTTGCGATGATGTCGAGCCAGGCCAAGAAGCTATTCAGATCAGCTTGACTCTGCTTGGACCGAGACCTACCTCGGTGTAGGCCAGACTGCGTAAGGGGCCGCTGGGTGATCCCAATTGGCGGATAAGCAGCTTCAAAACAGAGCAGATGTTCTGGGACTGTAGCTGTCGACCAATGTCGCCCAATGTCATAATGGCGGTTTCCCGGATGGGATATTTGCTTGAGAAAAGGTGCGCAATTCTGTCCAGGTAAGCTTGTCGATTTCTTTCAGCGACCTTGGAATCAAGGTGGTCATTCTGAGCCGCGTACAGGACGGACACAACTCGACTGATTCGGTCAGCGATTTGCACCATTTGACTGCCACTCACCCTGACACCAGTCGAATCGGCCGGTCTTCGCTCTTGAGTCCGTCGACAAGTCGCTCGATAATGATCTGACGTTTTGATAGCTGCATGCTAGTGGCCAGTGTCTCAGCAGGGATGTGATCAACGATTCGGCCGAGAGCTTGTAGCATTTTCAGGTCGGTGGTACCGATCTTGATCCACAGATCGAGATATTGATCGTTTAGAACGCGATGTTGACCATGAGCATGATGGGAACAGTCTGCACTGACGCAAACAAACTTTGACATGATTTCTGCGAATTCGTCAAGGGGCAGACTGACGGTTAGCGGGTTTCTTTTTTACAAGAAACATACCTTTCGCTTGACAAAAGGTCCTCGACGATGTCCCCTGTGGTATCAAAAGTGGGCAAAACCGTGCGAACCATCTCAAAAGCAGACAGATCGTCGCGATGCCATTTCCTCTTTCGTGAGGTGCCGCGCAAGCCCTCGCCGAGTAATTCTTGCAGACGTTCAGCTTTGTCGCGATCCGCTGCAACTTCAGCTTTCCATCGCTCGATCGTTGTGGCATCGAGAAAGTTGTTTATAGCTGTCCCGGAGATACGAGGGGGGATCGGAGTCAGCAGGTGACAGGCAGCGGCGAATCCACAAGAGTCTTGAAGATTAAGCGTGCCGCGACGACGATATGATGTCCACCATGCCTCGCATCGGAGCAGTTCGTCGGCGCAAGACAACTCTTGGTAGAAGAAGGTCATAGCGGTGCGCCAGGAGTCGTCCTGTTGCATGTTGGTGAGATTCGAAACATGCACGCAAGCCTGCGTCAGCCCGAATGGGCGCGGAACCCTGCAAGCATGGCCAACGGCTGAGGCAAACCGGCAACGCTCCGAATGCGTTTTGATCAAGCGGGAGGCTTTCGATAGCATCACACAGGCGCGGGATGCGATGTCGTCTATGAAGGGGGAGCGAACGCGGGTAAGAAGGGATAGACATGCTATCAAGGAGTTGGTGTCGGCTGGGAGGCTGTAGTCGTATATTCGGGCATGGCGTGCGTCCAGTATGTCTGCTCGTCAGCTCGATGTTTTGCTTTGGTGAACATACCTTGACAGAAGTTGCTTATGTGACCTAGAGTCGCCGAGAGACGCATTGGACCGGCTGACCACTCAGCTTCATCCTCGGAAAGATCCCTCCCCAAGCTTTGTATGACCACAAGAGCGGATGAGAGCAAGCTCTCGACAAGCTCATCGTCGTGCAGCCGAGCAGCGGCGTGAATTAGCCTTGGAATCAACCATTCGTACGCAGGTTTCGTCCCATCGAGATCGAGTAGAAGACCGGGATGTAGTTGGGTTTGACGCTTCAGGATAGTGAGTGTGTAGCCGACTTGCTGAGCGTTCAGTTGTTGATCACGGTCGATTGGGTTGATGATGCAGTTTAAGAAGAGAACTTGAACGAGCTTGCGATGGCGTGAGACGTCCTTGTCGTCGCCGGAGGGAGTGAGGCCTTCCTTGATGAGCTTATCCAGCAGGTCATGATCGCCAGCTGTGTCGGCGACACCTTCCGGCGTCATGGTGAGTGGGTCACAACGAGGGGGATGCTGCTGAGGGAAGGTATAGATGTTGACAGGTGAGTGGACTTTTGTGAGCGATAGTCATAAAGTGGAGGTCTGTCTGGGTGAAGACGCGTTTTAGCTACTCCAGTGACTTAATCACGTGATGAGCTATGAGCTATGCATTGTCACTGATCTGATTCCGCTCGACTGCATTTCCGTTCAGTCACCTTGCATGCTGCATACACAACTACAACTTCACTACGAGTACGTGTATCAGACCTCTCTCACCATAACCAAACACTTCACTCAGAGTATCAACAGCCATGTCGAAGAAATCAGACCTGCTCGTCAGGGTGCGTTATATGAACCCGGTGCCAAACCCTCCTTTCCCACCGAAACTGCTCAACATCCAGACCGACATCAATCGTCTAGGAGAACCTAGCTATCTCGACCATCTCGCCGCGAGCACGCCGTTGCCTATGCTAGTGGACTCTGAGATGGGAATGCCTTTGGAACTGAACGCGTATGAAGGAGTGTGGGACGGGAGGGATGCAGGTGGGTAGGGCTCAAAAGAAGCTCGAACTGACAAGCAGCGATCAACCCCGGTATCGACGCCGGTAGGGTGCATCATCCTGTAGACGTCTCTCTCTTGGCACCATTCCACCCAGTAGCTACGGCGAACGGTGCAGCAAAAGAGACAGTGACGACTGATGTCTCGTGGATGCGTAATTCCAGCTACTTGACCAGGAAGAGTCTAACCAAACGGAGAGAAGCGGCGGATCTAAGGTGCGCGCTGAATAGACGGAGTAAATGCTGATCCCAACAGGGCGGAAACAGCAGTAGACGCTTCCGAAGCTGCGCAAATTATGGCGATAGACAAGACCTTCTTAGACATACACAGGCAAGATGTGCAAGATATCAAACATCCAGACAGCAAGAGGCGGAATCTGAAGGTGGTCGAGGTGAGGCTGAGCGAGTGCGAAACGAGATAGACTTCGCTGACATCCATCCGCAGAGCTACGATATCCTTCCGGATGACAACGCGTGGCCAAATGCATACATCCTTATACGGTTCCCGGAAAGGCCGTCCGCTGCTACTGCTTTGGTGAGTAAAAGCGTATGTTGAGCTTCGCTGATATGATAGAATCCCGCCGCATCTGCGTCGTCCCCACGCCTGGCCAAGTCGATTTTGCGGCCGATCATGGAGGACGAGCAGCAAATCATGGAGTTCTACCTGCCGAGAGAAGACGATCTTGAGAAAGTCGAACAAGTGTATGAAACGCCTGTGGGCCCGGAGCAACTGGACAAATTGAGGGATTTGAGTGAAGGGGATGGTACCGATACGCAGATAGAAGAGGTCTTCCCGGTGAGTCTAACATGACAGCAGAGCCATGCTGACAGAGACCAGAACGCTCCTTACGATCGGATACGTACGTACGAGGTCGTGTCGCAGGCCACGCCAAACAAAGAGGTCTTGGTCAGCTTTCAGGAGGACGAACCGGGTAGTAAGAAGCGGAAAGGTGTATTCTACAAGGAGATCACCATGCGGACATTGTTGCGCAAAACGCGTGCAAAGGTGGGTTAACTAAGGTGACGGCGTCGCTGACAACTATTTAGCGGAGAGAAGAAGCGGTCACCAGAGCAACATGGGATAAGACTCGAGTGGGCTTCAGACTGCCGAATGAGCACGAGGAGGGATCACGGGAGACGGCGCGGGGTCAGGTCGTTGATCCTTTATGGACGAATGCGGAGCTACGACGTTTGCACGGGGGTGATAACCTAGCTGAGGGGCAAGGCGAGGCAATTGATGACGAAGAGGTCGGTGTGGACCAAGGGGCTGAGCAAGCAGACTCCGAAGTTGATGAGGATTAGCTATCATACATACAACAATATGGATGTACATCCTAGTCATCGCCTAACAGCTCTCTGATCCGCTGTACAATATCTAGATATGCCGTGGTAGCTGGACTATCCGGGTACTCGTCCAAGAAGCTCATACCCTGATCACAGGTCATTCCAATTCTAGGATCTAATGGCACCTTGCCCAGTACCTCGATACCCAGCTCTTTGCCCATGGCGTCTGCGCCGCCTGTGGTCGGAGCAAAGATCTGACTCTCTCCTTTGCAGTTTGGGCACACGAATCCTGACATGTTCTCGACCAGACCGAGAATCGGTATTCCGACTTTGCGACAAAAGTCGATCTCCTTTCGGACGTCCTGTAAGGCAACTTCCTGCGGGGTAGTGACAAGGACTGCACCGTCGATCCCTGCCTCTTTCAGATACTGCACGATGGATAGATGCTCGTCGCTGGTGCCTGGTGGCGTGTCAACGATGAGGTAATCCAGATCTCCCCATTCGACGTCTTTCAAGAATTGTTTGATCAGACCGTTCTTCTTTGGTCCTCGCCATATGACAGCGTCGGAGTTGGAGGGGAGCAGGAAGCCGATCGACATGACGGCGAGGTTATCGAGGGCGTAAGCTGGTGACCAGCCTGACGCGGAGGTGTGAATAGTGGACGAGGACAAGCCTGTGAGGAGGGGTATTGATGGGCCGCAAATATCTACGTCCATAATGCCGGTCTGTCCATCACACTCAGCGAGCAGCATTACAAGGACGAACTTTGAACCCACCTGACACTCCTCATCCGCTGCCAGAGCCCATGACAAACCCGCTGTGAAAGTGCTCTTCCCCACACCACCTTTCCCAGACAAAACCAAAACTTTCCGCTTGACGTTTTTCATTCTTTCTCGTATCAGAGGCAGGTCTGGATCTGGACCTTTGGGTCCCTCGGCGCAGACAGACTGGTTCGGACATCCGTCGCATGCATCTGCTTTTCCCGCTTGAGTCGATTCCACGCCCTATGAGACGTGCTTAGCTAAGCCAGGTCAGAATCTTGAAATATTACTCACTGGACAATGCTCCGGTGCATTGTCTGGGACGGTCGATGGTAGCACAGTGGACGTAGGCCCTAAGGGCACCGGCGATGGAGGAGGTATCGGTCGTTGCACCGCGATCATGTTGTTTTACAGTGCAAGAGGTGATATGTAGAAGAGCAATGTTGCTAAATCCTAGTATGATGACTTTTGCTGAGAAATCAAGCGGCAGTCGCCACCCATTTCTGTTGTAATCGGCCGAGAAGGCTAAAACAGATGCATGTATTCTTTCTATGGATATTGACTATCGCTACATTCTGCTCAAACCGCATTCTCCTCCAACTTGGGGATCTGAGTGCACCAGTCGGGATCCTCGCCATGCTCAATCGTGTAACGCTCATGCAGTACCAACTGGTGTTTCCACCAACTGGCGTGCTCGTGCGCTTTAAGCCCGACGCGATGAGTGTGCTGGTCACCAACGATGCGCTCTACTGCTAGCTGAGCCAGAGTGTAACGAGAGCAATTATTCAATCGCAGCATTGACCATGGCGTGGTGGTGGTGCCTTCTTCGATGTATCCGAGGATCTCGAACTGCAACGCATCAGTATGCCTGCTGATGAAACCGCGACTCACCCTTTTACGGCTGACGTGCGTGTCACGCGAGAACAACAATCCAGCCATGTCCTTGGGGTAGCCGTGGAAATTGATGATGACCGGCTTGTCAGCGGTGAAAAGGCTGTCGAATGCCTCTTGGTTCAGCGCGTGCGGGTGTTTGCCCGTGGGACCGAGGATGAGGAGGTCGTTGATGTTGACAACGCGGACCTTGACGCCAATGTTGCGCAGAATGGCGGCGGCTGCAATGACTTCGAAGGTCACCTCGACACCGCAGCCGACTAGGACTACGTCGGGATTGAGTCCGCCGTCGGAAGAGTACCTGTCCCATACGGACGCTCCAGCGACGCAGTGGCGCTCAGCCTTAATGGTGGTCAGTTTAATTCTCGCCAAATTTGCTCACCTCGTCGCCGTCCAACCAGCCGATAGTAGGGTTCTTGGAGCCCACTACGAGGTTGACGTTGTTTTTCGACCTCAGGCAGTGGTCGATGGTGCTGACGCTCGTGTTGGCATCAGCAGGGAAGTAGATCCTCGCCAAGCTGCGGGGTAGGGAGATGAAGGAGCCGATGAGACCAGGATTCTGGTGAGAGTAACCGTTGTGCTCCTGGCGCCAAAGAGTGCTCGTTTCAATGTAGGTCAGAGCGGCAACATCTCCCCGCCAGTTGGTCTCAAGCGCGATCTTGATGAATTTGGCGTATTGCTCAATCATGGTCTGCACGATGCCAAGGAAGCTCTCGTACGAGGGGAAGAGAGCGTGTCTTCCGGTCAAAGTGTAACCCTGCATCCATCCTTGCAATGTGTGCTCGGACAACATTTCAATGACTCGGCCGCCGTTGTTGGCCGTCTGTTTCTGTCAGCTTTCCACAAGCGAACACGACTTACCTCAGGATCCCATTGGAAATTCCTGTGGCTAACATCCAAAGCGGCATCGAGTTTGTTACTGGTGATCTCATCCGGTGAGAAGATGCGGAAGCTGTCCGGGTTGAGCTCGATCACCTTGGCAACATAGGCACCAACGCTGCACTTTGTCAGCCTGAATTATGCCTGCATACACGCACGCTTTCATGTTGGAATACTCCTCTTCCCTTTCGTGGGTGAAATCTTTCCAATCAGGGACTTTAAGCGGCTTGAAACCTCGATAGGTGGCCTATGATGTCAGTATGGTCCATCTCCGTGCATCACTCACATCGACTTGACCCATTCGTCGTTGCAGGTCCTGGGGGATGATGCGCAAAGCCTTGTCGGTGATCAACCCTGCGGCTTTGGCGCCAGGTGTGTGCGTTTGATGGTGCTTGGAGTCCACCTCGGGGTCAAAGAGCTCCTCTGGACCATAAGATTTCAGCCAGTCCTCGAGGAGTTGAAATTCCTTGTCGTCCTTTGCCGCGGCAGGGAGCGGGACTAGATGATCAGCTACTGTCATATAATTGTTGTGACATACCCTGGTGAGCTCGCCAGCTGCCCTCGATGGGGTTTTCTCCAGATTTACGGGGACCTGTCCAGCCTTTGGGCGTTCGCATGACGATCATGGGCCACCTTGGCTTGGTGATGGGTTTCCCTGACCGCGCGGCTTTTTGGATCTTGCGGATTTCGCTGTAGGCCCACTCTAACGAAGCGGCCATGTCGTAGTTGATGGCGACATCATTCTCGTGGTCGGAAGTAGCCGCGGCGTATTCGACAATTCGAACTTGGTAGCCATAGCCAGAGAACAAGCAGGCAAGCTGGGTGTAAGCAGAGACTTTGCAATGTTTGACCTACCTCGAGATCATCCATAGTGCCCGCAATGGTCCTTTCGCCAATCTGCCATGTCAGCCGAGGTTTGAATGTTCGCAAACTCACCTTGTAGCCGTTTGCGTGGAGGATGGGGATGACCGCTCCGCTCTCAGCTGGGTCGATGTACTATTCGGCGTCAGTGGACGGTCGCTTAGATCCTGACTCACCTTGTGCGCGTGCCAGGCTGTGGCGGTTGGTCCTGTCTCACTCTCACCATCGCCAATGACAGCGACACAAATGTGGTCGGGCTTGTCCATTACACTGAAATCATGAGCGATTGTCGTTGTTGAACAAACCTTACCTTCCGTATGCGACCGCAAGGCAGTAACCTAATTCTCCTCCCTCATGAATGGCTCCGGGAGTCTGTCTGGTCAGCTTGAAGCCAATACCATGTTGCGTACCTCGGCATTGACATGACTTGGGAAGCCTCCAGGAAGAGAGAATGCTCGGATAAAATCTTCTACGCCATCGCGAGACATTGAGTATTGAGGGTAGAAGCGAGTGATCGAGCCTTCTAGCAGCAGGCATGAGAGCAGGGATGGCGCGCCGTGACCGGGCTGCGCGTGGTCAGTGGAAGTCCTGGACCCTGCAAGCTTTCACTCACCCCCGTAAGGAAGAAGAAGTAAGGCAGATCGTCCTCGGACTCGTGGCGGGTGATCAGGCTGTTAGTTTGAGCGTATGCAAAGGTGAGTCCCGGGCATGTGCCCTGTGGTAGACCAATGTGGTCAGTCAGGTTCAACGGAGATACGTGTTACCTACCCAGTGACCCAGCAATCGTCGCTTGACATCGTTCTTCTCAAGCTTTTGCGTGAGCAGGCCGTTGTTGCGCAGGAAGATCTATGAGGTGGGTGAGCACTGAAAGTCACCATGGATGACGTCGACTGACTTGAGCCGCGGATCTGAATGAGTGTCAGCGTGTTGTCAAGCCAGATGATCCCGCCCACGTACAGGTAGTTGGCTACTCTCTGGTAGGTCAATAAGCCTTCCAAGTCGATACTGTCACCCTTTTTGAGCTCTTCTATCTCGGTATCAAGGTTGACGAGCAATTGCTGCGCCAGCTCTTTGGGGAGAGATGAAGGCTTGGGAGCAGTGGTCGAGTCGAACTTGGTCGACGAAGCGGAAGCGAGTCCAGTGGTCGCCATGTTGAGTTGTGGATGTGTTTGATAGAGTGAAAGCAATACTGGAAGAAAATAGTGTGATGAACGTGTACGATGATGCCTGCGGCGTCTGCTTGGTCGTCGTCGCTGCTCAACATTCTCAACAACGTCATAGGGGAAAGTGGAGGCGTATGGCGGATCCAGGCGGTGATGTCCGCTGCAGCTCCCGCCGGAAAGTTACCAAGTAGCCGCATATTGATTTCTATTGTTCGCCACGTGCAAGACGTCTTTGTGACTGCTCGAAAGCTATCTCTTTGTGCTCTGTAGCATTTCTCAACAGCTCATTCGAACGACCCGCATAGCATAGCTCGTACACGATGGTGAGTAGGCAGAGATCGCAGACCCACCTAATCCCATCACAGACAGCGGCAGTCTCGTCATACATCCCTCTGGCTCAGCGAGACCAATGGCACGATGTCGAACCTATCTCGCAAGACGATGGACCTAATCCTGTAGTACCCATTATGTACTCGGAGGAGTGTGAGTAAGCTGTGCAGCTCGACTCGGGACGAAGCAGCTGACATACGTGAAGATCGCGACGCAATGGACTACTTCCGAGCTATCGCAGCTGCGGAGGAAAAGTCGGAACGAGCGCTGGAGTTGACTGAGACGGTGATACGGATGAATCCTGCTCATTACACTGTGTGGTACGTGCTGGAAATTAGCTAGTAGCTGACAGCTTGTACAGGCAATATCGCATGGCGACGCTGCTCGCGCTGAAGAAGGATCTCGAGCAAGAACTCGAGCTCATGAACGAGTTTGCTATACAGAACCTGAAGAGTTATCAAGTATGGTGAGTCGAAAGTGTACTAATACGTGCTGATGAACCTAGGCACCATCGGCTGCTTCTCCTCACCCATATATCCCCCCAAGACCCCTCGTCCGAGATCGACTACATTCACCAGTCCCTCCTTCCCGACCCCAAGAACTATCACACCTGGGCATATCTTCATTGGCTCTATTCGCACTTCTCCACCCTCGGCCGGATCACACCGAAGCAATGGGACGAAGAACTACGTTGGTGCGAGGAGATGCTCCGAGTCGATGGAAGGAACAACAGTGCTTGGGGCTGGAGATGGTACTTGCGAGTCGGTCGACCAGAAGCAGACGTCTCACCTGCGGCTGTGAAAGAGGAGCTGAGGTGAGTCGTGTGTATAGGTGTTGGCTGACATACAGCTATACGCTGCGAGCTGTTCATCTCATACCGCACAACGTTTCAGCGTGGAACTATCTTCGGGGGTGGGTCTGAACATCCTGCATGGAGCTAATCGTTTTAGAATCCTTCGCAACTATAAGATACCCCTAACTCCACTGCTGCCCGCTATATTGCCATACACTGCGAGACCAGACGCCGACCTTCCGTCGACACCTGAGATATTTGACTACCCCATGCCGTCTGATCCGCTCCCGAACGACACGCCCTTGCCAATACCCCTAGCGCTGGAGTACCTCGGAGATGCATTGATAGAGCAGGGCCAGCAAGCAGAGGCTGGGGATGTGTACAACGCTTTGGGACAGAAATACGATCGTATCAGAGCCGGGTATTGGGAATACAAACGGCGCGAGGTCGTCGAGCTGTAATTTGTATTTTGGAATGTGCATTCGGTCATTTAGCGTCATTTACCCGGTTCATCTTGACTTGAAATCACCACTATCTCATCATGTCAAACCGCAAAGATCCTTGGTTTGGGCATGAATACATTCTCTTCTACGACCACGAGGTGACGCCTAGCAATCCGGTGTCACGAGCATGCTTCTCACAATGGTATTCTGCCAAGTTTCACGATCCCAATCATCCCGATATCATTTTTCCGACTACCGAGCATTACATGATGTACGGTAAAGCGCTCCTGTTCGATCCCGATCTCGCGCCGGTGATCGCAAAGGCCGAAACACCGGCAGAAGCGAAGGAGCTTGGGAGGAAAGTCAAGAACTTTGATAGGGAGGTATGGAATAAGCACGCGGACGATATTGTCGAGCGAGGGAATTATCTCAAATTTGGGCAGGACGAGGAGTTACGGCGGATCGTTCTTGAGACACGAGGCAAAACGCTCGTTGAAGCAAGTCCCGTGGACAGGATCTGGGGCATTGGATTCAGCGTTGATGACGCCGAGGGCAAGGAAGATGAATGGGGTACAAATAGGTAAGCCATAGTGTCTCGCCGCCTACGCTGACACACGCAGGATGGGACTAGCATTGACTCGAGCGCGTGACGCACTTGCCAAAGAGGAGTGATGTCCAACAATGCATAGATATAATGATTAGTATCTATGACGCGAGTGTCTATCGAATCGCCAAGCATTTTCAGACGCCTCAATCATCTCATACTCCTCCTTCTTCGCCTTGATGCGCGCCATGGACGCCCGGACCGAGGGCGCCAAGTGTTCGTCCCCAGTCTCCTTCTTGAACTTCTCAAAGTCCTTTTTCACCTCTTTCGCGAACTCGTCGTCGAGGAGGAGTTTAGCTCCGACCACGGCCAGACCTTTGGCGACTTGCATAGCGATCAGATGGGCTTCAGGTTTCCCGGCCGACTCGGTAAAGCCAGCGGTGTGGTTGCCTGAGCCTGCGGGAGAGGGGATATCTAGGTGTTGTCTCAGCAGCGATCGCGCTAGCAGGGCAATGGGGAGACTCACTGAAGCCCGGGTGGATCGACGGCATCGCATAGCAGATGTTGCCTGATGTTCAGGTTAGCGGGATGCTGATCCTCAAACTGACAACATACCAAAGTCGGTGCTCGCGGTGGTCATTCCGGTCTGATCGATTTTACCGTCGAACACCTTTGTCATGAATCCGGCGTACGAGTTGGACAGCGACGTGTTGTTTCTCAGGTCCGCGTATACCTCTGTGAATGAGTCAGTCCGGTCGTGATCGAAGCGGAGTGGAAAACTCACCATCGTCCGGCGTCGAGACTTCGATGGTACATCCGGTGGCCCTGAGAAAAGTCAGCGGACATGGCAATCATAAGAGTGAACTTTGCGCTCACTCGGCAGCTGCTTCAAAGCACGCAACGACCTTTTTGCGGAGTACTAAACACGACTTGACATCGAGGGCGCGGGTGCTGTACGACACCTTGGCGTCTGTGCGTGTTAGCGCCTGAGCGATGATGCTAGACTTACAGTTCGGAATGATGTTCTGGGCCCACTTTTCCGAACCGAGAATGACACCGTGGACGCGCATGGTCGGCTCAAGCTGTTGACGCAGCATCGATACGGCGGAGTCTGCGGTAAGCGTGTGTCTCGAGACGTCGCAACTCACATCCTTGCACCGCAGCGTCGAGCGCGTTGATACCCATCCACGGGGCGGCCTAGTTGCAAGTCAGCGTCGCAATTCGGACACAAATTGAGCTCGCTCACCCCGGCGTGAGCTCCGCGACCGTGGAACTCGATGTCGAATCCGGCTCGAGCGAGACTAGGCCGTCAGCACGAGGACGTCCTCAGCAAACTCACGAGGCAGGTCCGCCGATGGGACATTGACCGGTGAAAGGGTCTGGGCCATAGCCTCCACTGGGGTGCGCCATGACACAGGCGTCGAGGTCGTCGTAGATTCCCTCGTTCAGAAGGATGACTTTACCGCCGCCGCCTTCCTCAGCTAGACAGTCTGTCAGCGATGGCTGGTACAAGTTAGAGCTCACCTGGTGATCCGACCAATTTTACGGTTCCGTTGATGTTGCACGCTTTGAGAGCTGCTTTGAGGCCGGCCGCAGCAGCTACTCCGACCACCGCGATGAGGTTGTGTCCGCAAGCTAGATCATCAGCACGGCTAGCCGGTAGGATGCACTCACCATGTCCGACATCTTTCAAAGCGTCAAATTCCGAGTTGAAGCCGAAAGTTCGGCCGCCTTTGCCGTGGGTGTAGGTTGCGACAAACGCCGTGGGTAGACTGCTAGGGTTGCTGAGCTCGAATCCGAGTTTCTTCAATGCTTTGGTCAGGTTTGCGTGGGCTTTGCTGCGGCGTCACGATATGCGTTAATGGTCGTCGCACTGGCTGAGCTGTATACTCACACTTCCTGGAAACCGAGTTCGGGGTTGTCTGCGCTCGTCAGTGCCACTCCGGATCTGACAAACTCACCATGAATAGCAAGGTTCAACGCCCGCATGTCAGAGTTGATAGCGTCGATCGCTTGAAAAATCGCATCCTTGACCTCGTCGTCGACGAAGCTGGGCGTGGGAGGGACGAGATCGCGCAGCGACTCGATGGTCTCGTTCACGAGAGCTTGGACGTCGGCGGGCAGGAGAGTCTGGGAGCGCATCTTGGATTTTGCGATGGAGTCACTCTGGTGTCACTTGTTGGAATTATGAGGGTGACAGAGATCTGGTAACGATTCCTTTATACCATCCCGAATACGGCGGACGCTCGACCCCAACGCCGATAAGAGACGGGACCGGAATTGACCGTTGTTCCTGCAAAATAACCGGAAACGGCGGAACCGGCGGAATGTCGGAGATGACCGAGTGGGCCAGTGTCGTTGCGTTCAGCCATGTCGCAGTCGAGCGATGCATGCAATGATAAGCCGCATGGTGTCGCAGCGTGGTGTTGCGCTTCCACTTCTTAGCAGTCGGTGCTGGGCATCCCTCGTCGTGGATACCTGGCCATCGCCATCTGTCTGGGGTTGTTTGTCCGATTGAAGGATCTCACTGCCATCCCCGCGGGTGCACACTCAGGGTTGTTTTATCACCGCGCTAAAATAGCAAACATCACACGTTTCATCTCACTCTCCCATCGCATGCTTCATTGTTGACTTTTCGCAGTAGCAGCTCTTCAAATTCTCGCTACGTCACATCATTACGACGCCGGCTGTTGCCAGCCTTTGCGTGATGCGGGCTGGGGTCTCCCTGACCCCTAACATCGTCACCGCACGAGCAGGAGAACCCTCCCTTGCCCATCACCCCCTAAACCCCAGATGCTGACCCACTAACCTCCTAATCCACTAATCCTAACGTCCGCAAGTGCTTGTCTTAGTGCTAGTACTCTCTCATTTGCACTTGATGTGATTGCCATGACAGCTTGGTCTGATCATTTCGACCCTAACTGATCGCCAGCCTCCTGAGAATGCAAGCTCGGCCTGGGCCAATTGCCTGGAAGTCCCTCCTTTGTCATATACTCATGCTCGTCATCATCTTTCCTTCCTCACCAAACGTTTCAGAACCTTCCCAGCAAACGACCGACGTCAACAACTGATCCTCGTCTTTAAATAGACCGCTGCAAGAGATTGAATCGCTTCACCCGACTTGTCTCTCAGCTGCCTACCTTTACATCCCCGCCTTTGGGTATCGCACCTCCTTTGTGACTCTCAAACGTGCTTACGAAGTGGCCAAAAACGTCAGCACTGCGCAGGTGTATACTCTAGGGCTGTGCATCTTGTCAATCACGACATTCATAAGAAACGCTATCCAACAACTCCCAGCGCCGCTACTCAAACTCCCACCCCTCCCCCACCATGCTCCTCCTCTCCTCCATTCTACTCTCCTTCGCGATTGTGACCCGCGCAGCGCCTGCTGAACGACGCAGTGTGAATACAGGCTGGGACTATGGGTCAGAGAAGATACGCGGGGTCAACATCGGTGGAGTGGGTGTCATTTCGAGTATGCCTGGCTGTCCGCTGACACTCGAATAGTGGCTCGTGCTGGAACCGTTCATCACTCCGTCGCTGTTCGAGAGCACTGGGAACTCTGGGATTATCGACGAGTGGACTTTCAGCCAGTATCAGGACTATGACACTGCTCATTCGGCGTTGGTCAACCACTGGGACACCTGGATTACAGAGGACGATTTCGCTCAGATCGCCGCGGCGGGTCTGAACCATGTCCGAATACCCGTTGGTTATTGGGCGTACGACGTTTCTGGCGGTGAGCCGTATATCCAAGGCCAGGCGGATTACCTCGACAAGGCGATCGGCTGGGCGCGGACTCACGAGTTGAAAGTGTTGATTGATCTGCACGGTGCGCCCGGGTCGCAAAACGGTTTTGACAACAGTGGCAAGCGGGGTGATGCCTTGTGGTGGGTTGCGTCAGTAGGTGGCTGTGTGCTGATTGATGCGCAGGGCGACAAACTCGACCAACGTCGCTCGGACGAAGAGTGTTATTCACACGCTGAGCCAGAAGTACTCGGACCCGTCGTACTACCAAGTCGTGACGATGTTGGAGCTGCTCAATGGTGGGTCGAGAGTACGACAAAGCTGACAGCTGTAGAACCCGCCGGATACCTGAACAGCCAGCTCTTGACCACCACCAGGCAGTACTACTACGACGCGTATGCCGTTGCGCGATACCCATCCAGCTCGAGCAGCAAATCCGGTCTCGTCATTGCTATCCACGACGCATTCCAAGACATCAGCTACTGGGACAATTACATGACAGAACCGAACTACGAGTCGGTCTTCCTCGACACGCACAACTATCAGGTGTTCTCGGATGATTATGCCGCGTACTCGTATGATCAGCAGGTGCAGGTGGGTGGCAGAGTACGGTCGGCGCTGATAAGAGCAGGGCATTTGCGACAAAGCCAGCACATATAGCCAGTCCCCGCTGTGGTTGGTCGTCGGCGAGTGGTCCCTCGCATCGACCGATTGCGCCAAGTGGCTCAACGGGAGGAACATCGGCTCACGCTACGACGGGTCGTACTCTGGCTCGACGTATCACGGCAGCTGCACGGGGAAGTCGAACGATGCCACGCAGTTCTCCAGGTGGGTTGTGATGTTGGAGTCACGCTAACATTTGGGTAGCGACTACAAAACATTTATGCGAAAGTTTTACGACGTCCAGACGCAGGTTTACGAGAACAACGGGCAAGGATGGATCATGTGGGCTTGGAAGCAGGAGAGCGCGGCGGATTGGTCATACCAAGCGGGGTTGAGCGGGGGGTGGATCCCGTCGGATCCTACCAGTCATCAGTATTCCATCTCGTCGCTATGTGGGTAGTCACCCGTATGCATCAAGCCCATGAAATAATCGTCGCTGCTCCTGGCGCCGAGCAGACCGAAGAGGATGGGTTGGAATATAAGAAGCCGTTCTCGCTTGAGCCAAAGAATCCTTCTTCTGTCCTTGGCGTGCCCGCGGGCAGGTCGTCGACGTCGTCGCTGCGTTGTATCGTCGTGAAGGTTATCTGGCCGTTATTGGGGGTTGTTTTGTGCGACCGTTGTAGGAACTACTTGTCAGCGATGCGATTTTGGCCAACCCACCTGTACTGCCTGCCCTTCGAGTAACGGCTCCTCCATCTCTAGTGATAATGCGCCTCTGCTGGGATCTCCGCTGAGGATCTTGACCACTCTCTTGACGTGCTGCGATGTCAGCGGTTTTTCATCAGAATAGTACCCACCCCACCGTCGATCAGCCCCAAGAAAAATTCCTCCTCCTTTGTAATGCCTACCCCTCCTCGCTTCTGTATCGCGGTGATGAGCATTTGCGTCGGATTGGAGTTGGAGCCGTTGATCGTGAGTAGCAAGTTTCCTTGCGCGCTGGGGATCAGTGACGGGTGAAAGTGTTAGCTTACCTCGCAATTGTAACTGGCTCTGTCATCGGTTCTAGGCCGAAGTCCGTCGAGCTTGTCGCCTCACTTTCGATCGCCAGCCCGATGGTGCCGGAGGAGTACACTTCGCCGTTGTGCAACAAGGTGTAAGGGCGATTGGTGATAAACGGAGTGGGAGCGGTGAGCAGGCCAGACTGAAGGTCAGCGCTGACTCGATGGGCGACTCACTTTTGTCGCTGTTGGAAACATGCTGTCCAGCGCTTTCAACACTGGACTCGGACGGTCATCGCTCAGAAGCAGGAAGCTAGACGCTTTGGCCCCCTCCAACTGAGGTATTCGCCCCGACTCCGTTTCCGTGTTCCACAGCCCCGCCCATCCCTCAGTTGCTAGGACGTCCTCCGCCTCGCCTTGTCGCGCGCCTTTCGTCTCCTCCTCGCGACCGTAACCCCGCGGTTCGGCTCGTTTCCATCGGCCCACTTGCACCGGCGGTCGACCCGATAGCTCGCTCTGGAATAGCCGGATATTACCGTTGGAGAAGGTCGCGAGGGATAGTGTGGGCTCGCTACCAGGGGGTGTCACTGAGAAGGAGCCGATATAGTTTGGCAGCGCGGCTTGTAGCGCGGACAGGTGCGCCGGGAGGTGGGGCAACGACGTTGATAGTAAGAAGATCGAGGTGGAGTCGCGGGGTGCGCTATGCTTTTGAAGGAAACTCTGCACATACTCTGGCGTAGGCGAGTAGAGCGTGTGCGCTCGGGTGTGCAGCGAGCGAGCGAGCCGTCGTGCTAGCATCGCGAGTAATGTTGGTTGCGATCGGTGATTGACAGTAAAAGTCAAATTGGACGTGCGAGGTGGAGGTTGTCTCGACGATTTGCGAATTGCGATTTTGGCGCAGTTAGCTTGGCTGGGCGGTTCGGCGTCTCCGTTTCAGTGGTCTGGTGCACTAACACCACCTGATCCCTACCGTATCGCTCTTGCTGCTTTACATGCGAGTGTATCCACTGTTCACTCTCGCTACTTCTTGTGCATGCCATAATCTCCAGAACCGTCTTTACAGATGCGATTGCCATCAGCCGCACGTGACGTTCTCGCGTGTGGGCTTCACCTTGATACCCTTTCCTATCTGACTGTTTCACTGATATCATAGTTCATTTTGTGCGAATACACAGCTATTTCGATGCCAGGTGTTGTCTTCGTACTCAACTGCCTGGCGTATGAACCGCTGACTTATATCAAGGTCACCACCATCGCATAATGACGACAACATGTATATTGCATCCTGATTCGATACCACTCATATCCTACTTAGATCGTAAATCAATGCTGATCGCCCACGATGAGACTGAGAAGCACAGGCGTCCCCATCCCAGCTACCAACAAAGCCGTTCTTTGATATTTGCCTAGAGGCGGATCAGCCTCTTCTTCTTCGTGATGATGGCCTGATTCGGGGTGCTCATGCGTATGGTGTGCGTGCGCATGCTCGTCTGATGACGACAGGGGTTGAATGACCGTGGCGACGTATAAGAAGGATCCGCCCTATCGTTTTGAGAAGAGATTAGCCTTTGCTTCGGGTGGTCATGTCATCAGAGTGCAGAAGGACAAAACGTACAGAGAATAGCAGGGCAATTCCCGTCCACCATTGCAACGCGTCCACATCCCCACTGGTGTGCTGACCCAAAGTGGAAGAGCCGAAAGCTCTCACGGCAAGATAAGTGATAATCGCGCCTAGAGGAGCGGCGAAGGAGAATATGATAAGTCTGCGTCGGATAGAAGGGTGCGTTAAGCCTAGCGATAGGAGAGTAGTCGTGAGGCCGAGCGCGGTTGGTCCTACGAGTAGTCTTATTATTAAGTAACTTGCCAAAGAAAATCGAAACTTTGGACTCACCCTTATGCACGAGGACAGCGAAGAATACGATCAAGCCTAAGCTGCCTTTCCCCGACAAGCTACTGGCGCCCAGAGCGATTCCGTCCGCCGCACCGTGAATGACCATACCGAGCGTCGCGTTTAGTCCTTGGACACCACCTTGATCCTTGCACTGCTCGTCTTCATGGTCTGCGATGTGCA